>CAUYLG010059828.1:0-100114 GCA_963573385.1 Cacajao melanocephalus
TGGGCAGTAGAACAAGAATCCTGTTCTCTCTCCCTCTTTTTCTTCCTCTTTCTTTCTCTCGTACATTCTTTTTTTTTCTTTCTTTCACTCTCACTTTCTTTCCTCTCTTTTCCTTTCTTTCAAAAAAAAAAAAAAAGAAGAGGAACAATTATTTTTACAGCTTTTTTATTCTTCTAAAGAAATTTAGTTCCTATTCGTAGTTCATCCCTTCCCTCTTACACACATGCGTTCATTGGGGAGGACTCTTCCCAGTCGCCCCCTTGCCCCGCCCGCTAACTGCTGGAAACCAACAAGGGCATACCAGGGACTGACTTGGGAAGAGTTGCCAATCCATCCAGGAGGGCCCAGTGAAAGCAAACGCTCTGAAGGTGGGTAGCCATGGTGGAGGGCAGCCCCCAGAACACGAGCAGACCTCCCCTGAAGGAATCCTCTCCCTGTGGGGAGGGAGCATTGAATCAAATCCCAGCTCCCTGGGAGATATCTGACACCTCCACCTGTAGGAGTGTGCCACCCCCAGGCTCAGATAACACAGGAACACACACACAAAGAGAGCCCCAACCCCAAGCTTTCAGAGGAAGTGACATTTTAGCATTCTTAAAAAATGAAGCAGATGTTGCTCAGGGAAAGGAGGCAAGGAAGGATGATCTAGGCAAAGGGATGTGTATACACAGTGACTTGAAAACATGTGATGCGTTTAACTGACTATTATCAGTAAAATTTCAATGCCATCAAAGAAATGGCACTCGAAGATAAATCCTCTCAGCAAGGCAGTTTACTTCTATAGAAGGGTGCCATGCATGGATGGAGCAATGGTAGCTGCAGGCTTGGACAAACGGGGAAGGGACATTTATGCCTGATGGGGGTCATCACTACTGCTGTGTCGTTCCCCTACTGGCTAGGGTTAGACAGCACAAACTAGACTAATCCTGACTGGCTATTTTAAAGAGAGCAGGGGTCTGAGCTGGAGTGGCAGGATAGGTGGTTTGGAGGGAAGGATGGTTACAGTGCATCAGAGCAGGTAGCTAGGGGTAACCTAGGTCAAAGAAGGTGACGAAGCAGGCCACTGGAGCAGGTGACCGTGATGAGTCAGGATAGAGCCAGGGGCGAGGGGGGCAGAGGGGAACAGATGTGAACTACTGATTAGAACCAGTGGAGAAGGTTCTTTACTGGAATTACAAGGAAGTTAAACTTTAAAACAGAGAATTGAAGAATAAGAGAGCTGAACATACTGACCTACTCATTCTTTGAAGAGAAACTTGGAGTTCACCATAACATGACCTTCTGGAGAGCAGTTGGATTAGAGAGGATGCAGGGGGCACCCAGGCAGAGTGAAGAGAAGAGGCTGAGCTAGTAGGGTCAAGTCCCAGATGGGCTTGAAAAGTGAAGGAATCACTTCAGCTCTAAATTCGCTCCCATGTATTTGCAGCAAGTTAATTTTCCCTGTTTGGATAATATTAAGTATTCAGCTGCCAGAGAGTGGAGTGGGGAGAACTTTCAACAATGCTAAAAGGAACCCATACCTTGACAATTTACTTTGCTATCTGATGAGCCTGAAATTAATTTCCATATTATCACTTTACGTGGAGATAAGACAGAAATATGAATTACAAAAGACATGTAGCTCTCTTACTAAATTTCTGAGGAATACAGTGTGTGCATTAGTCTGAAGCCAGGGAACCTAATGCGAGAGAGATTTGCAGGGAGCAGCAGTACAGAGATGGATGACCCGGAGAAATAGGTTTGGCTCCAGCTCCCGCGCTGTTTTCTTTTCCTCTGTGAATGGAACAAGATAAGACATTTTTGACAAAATGTAACCATTTCTGGCATCATTTCCCCGAATTTTCACACATGTACACTCCCCAAGTGCTGCCAGGCACAGAGGCTAGCTCTCAGCAGGACGGCGGAAGTTCATTATCCAGCCCTGTGGGGCTCTCCAACCCAGGCCCCCACGATCCTTTCAGAGGAATTGTGCAAATCCAGGGGGAAATGCCAGTTCCCAGTCCTCTCCGGCTTGGCTCTGTGTTCTGTCCGTCCAGCTTTGAATGATGAATTGATGAATTTCCCATTTGGCCTAAGGCTTTGAGACACCATCACCACTGATTCTAATTCTAATCCATTTTTAACTTTTCCCCCCTTTTAACCAGGCTCCAAGGAGAAAAGATTGCCTTGAAAATATTCCCTGGACAGGCTCACAGACAGCCAGAAGGATAAATGCCATTTTATTTGAAAGACTGAAAACACTAGGGGTAACAACCAGCGTGGGCTTCAGACCCCCGTGGCTGTGGCCAAGGCCAGCCTGTGGCACCCTCAGGACTGCCTGTGGCCTGCCTGGCCCTCTCTACATAGAGAGCAGGATGTTTAGCAGGTGCCTAGCACATGAGCTGTCCTATCCTGGAAAGAATGGAGACGAGGGCAAGGACATGACTGGCCATGACCTTGCTGTATGACCTTGGGCAAGTCGCTAAATCTTCCCTATTCCTCCCCTGTTCAATGAGGAGGTTGAACTACATGATCTCTAATATCCCTGTGAATGTTAGTATTTATTATTTCTATTCTTCTATTGATTAAAAGCAATGTCATGCTTTTGTGTTATGGTGGACATGGTGATGGGCCTTCCAGACGACCCTTTAGTGAAGACCTTGTTGAACAGCAGTTGAGACTGTCATCAAGAAAAATGGCTTCAGCTGCAGAGGGCTGCCTGGACAGATGGATGTGGGTGTCAAGGCTTGGACCTTTCACCTCTGCTTGTACCATGCCAAAGGATGTTGTATCTCCACAGCTCCTCACGCAGTTGCCAAAGCTGTCACTGGGACTCAGATTCTCCCTCTGCCTAATCCTGCTTTAGCCCCTTCCTCCCATGAAAGCTTCTCTTTAACAAGCAGCCTGCACGTTACCCACCTTCTCAGAGTTAGCTTCCTATGGAGCCCAGCCTGACACACACGTTTCCATAGACTCATACAATTTTGAGCCTCCAACTTCCCCTTCCCCAGCCTAGTCTTCCTCCACAGCCATTTTACAAAGAAAGAAATGACAGCTCAGAGAATGACTTACCAAGTTCACTCAGTCGGCAGAACTAGGGCTAACTCTTCAGTTCTCTGAGTCTTGGCCACGTCCTCTATCCATCACACCTCACTGACTTCCCCAACCTATCTCATTTTCCTTGCATAGAGCAGAGAGAAGTGTAGGCAGAGATAGATCGACTCATCCATCCCTCTCCACTGCAAGGAGGAATAATAATCAAAGGCATGAATTCGTGAGTTATTTGCTGCCTCTACTTTAAATAGATAAGCCATCAGTTTTCGTTTGGGGATTTTTTTTTAACCTCTCTGCAAAGCTGTATCACAAAGACACTACAAGCTCTGGATTAGAAACTAGGAAACTTGGGTTTTCATCTCAGCTCCTCACTCTCACATTGCAAAAATGCTGCTGTTTGCTATTAGGCTCTTTGAGATGTGAAGGCTGATCGCTCTGGGCCTCCACTGAGGGTGGAGAGAGGGAATCATGTCATGGAATAATCACTGGCGATGATGGTTATATAAGATGTTATCATTGGGGGAGCTGGGTGAAAGGTACACAGGAACTCTCTGTGTTATTTTTGCAACTTCTTGGATTCTAAAAATATTTAAAGAGAAGAAGGTTTAAAACAATAATAAAAATAACCAGCGATAGCTTCACTTATTCTAACAGAGGGTAGGTGACTTTAGAAGCAGTGAAGGGAAACAAACAGGCAGGTTACGTGACATATTCAGATCAGACTACCCAACTCCAAGGAAAGTACATTCAATGTCATTCAGTGGCATGGAGGATAAAGAAGTGTGTCACGCCACACATGTATTTTTTAAAGACATGTGCTCTGCAACCAAAAAACCTAAGAGCTGATATTCTTAAAGCCAAAGCCCTGAAAAATGTTTGCTACAGCACCTGCTTCCCTATTCACGTTAAATCTTCCCAGGTGAGTTTCACCTGTGGTTTCACCCGCAGCCAGGGCTGCCAACCACTGGGTCTGATCAACTCCCTCATTTTGCAAGGAAAAAACCCGAAAGCTCAAAAGGTAAACAACTTGTGCAGGTTGCCCACGGAGTGGCTGTTTTAATAAAGACAAAGAATTCTAAGTTAGAAAGAGACAGAGTGGCTGGTTTAACAAAGGCAAACAATTCCAAGTTAGAACTGGCCACTGCCATGGCAACTGGGGCTTAGTCTCCCTGGGACCTTCCAAGCAGCTATGCGTAATGCACCTCAGAATTGTCTACCTGTGGGAAGGAAGATGGAAGCACTTATTTATTCCCTAACTTCTATTTCCCATTGGTCAAGGATTGCCACATAGGGTTTTCATTTCCTTACTTCTACAGATCGTGCATGAGAGAGTGAGTGCCAGACTGGTTTAGCAGTCATCTCACAGAGCACATGACCAGAGGTCGATAGAGCATCCTCTGCTGCTTCAAGAGTCCAGAGTGGGGAAGCAGGTGGGACCCTTGGCCTTGGTGGAGTGGCATCAGGGACCCTGCTTCCAGCCAGCAGGCTCCAGCCACGAGCACATGAGAAGCATAATCCTGCTGGTTGTCCGGGGCAGTCTCCTGGGAAGCCACACACCGGGAAAAGATCCTGAAGGCAGGTGCATCCACAAATCACTCAAGAATTGAACGTTTTTTCATTTTGAAATGAAACCGCATTCGAGGGCACTGCCCACTATAAATCAAATGTCACCTTTAAAAAAAAAAAAAAAGGAAGAGAAACTAATCAACTAAATGAAGATTGTTGCCTCCTATTACAATGTCTTGCAATTAAAGGTCCATTTCTTCTCTAAGTTCTCCTTTTTTCCTAGCAAAAGTCAATTTTTTTTTAGTTATGAGAGTGCTAACCAAAATTGTTGTAGATTCAAAATGTGTTATCTTAGTGGTGTTTAATGTCCAAGAAAAAACAATAAACTCCATTCCATGTTTCAAAGCCCAAAATCATAAGAGGATAGTTTGAAGTTTTATGCATGGCACTGGATATTTTGAGGGTAAGCGTATTTTTAATTACTTTTTAATTGAAATATACTTTATATATAATCAAGTGTGCAAGTCTGGTGAATGTGTATATATTGTATACTTGGTAACCACCGCCAAGATTGAGAACATTTCCAGCACTCCAGAAGGTACACAAATATTTAAATCGCAATTAAATATCATGCAACTTGGAGCATCCAACCTTTGTCACCTGAGTAGCCAGCCCATCTCAGCTTTGGGAAAGTGTTCCCAGGTAGCCCGCTGAGATGGGAGGAAAAAATTATCCTGAAGACAAGTGGGAGATGTCGAGGCTCACTTTCCCACAACGGCCCACCTTCAACCCTGCCTTTTCAAAGCAGGCTCATACCTTGAGAACCTTTTCCTGACAACATAAAATACACCTTAAAGAAAAAGAGAACAGGAGGACAGTGAGAATGACAATGAGTTTGAAGCTTATGGAAAACCCAGAGTTGGGGACAGGGGAAAGGTAACAATGAAAGCTGAGAGAATCAACTTGAAAATGATGGTTTTCAATAAGGAATAATAATGTGCATAAGCTTGTTTTATAGACACTGAGTGGCAAAAACATGATCTTAAGGCTGAAGACAGATGCCCCTGGTGATTTAGATCCCTAAACTGATGTTTGCAGGGACCTGCCTTTTCTCTCTTCTCAATTTTCTAGTCAAGTGCCAAGTTTTCGGCTTTCATTCTGTTTTTTTCCAGTGGGAAATTCCCTTCAACTCTAAAGTCAAGATTTAATAACATATGAAGCTGCTGCCAATCCAGGATTTTGTACTTGATTCACCAATCTTCTGGGACACGTTTTAAAATCCTTCTACCCAGAAGGTTTTCTCTGCAAGGTGCATACCTCCCTACTCTCCAAATTAGAAACTTATCTGTATCTTCCAAAATTCAAATCCTAGTTTAAAAAAGAGGTGCAATAGCTTTCCCCACCTCCTGAGAACACAGCCTTGGGTCCTTCCCACTGTTCAACCTGGGTCCTGATTAACTGATGAACTGCGCCGAGCTGTACTGAAGACAGTTTAAATGAGACAGTTGACTGCAGGGAATGGATCAAGACCTTTAGAACTGAATGGGGTTAGTGCCCCATGTGGTGACCCTTGACCAATGGGAGAATGAAGATATCTCAGAGGATCCAACTTTCTCTTTGTAACCTGTTGGCTCATTTAGGCCCCCTTTCTATCTGTCATAAATGAGAATTTTGAGGAAATAGCAACTCCCTGTGAGCTCAGGACTTCCATTTTCTTTTTCTGCAAGTTGAGGTTTGATTCAGCTGATTTCAACAAGATTGGAAGCTTTTGTGTATACATAACAGGGGTTCCCAACTGAACCTCAGTGGAAGTCCAGCTCCTGTTGTGGAACTAATGGGCTCTGGTCACGCACTGGAATTTCTATTTGCATTAAGCTGATGTATAGAGAGGTTCACAGGAAAAAATGTCATTCATATTAGATCCTACTTCTTAAAAAATTACATAGATGTGTACATGTATGCATAAAGAGATGTTTGCAAAAATAGTCACCAAACTACTGATGTTGATTATCTTAAAATGGTGAATATTCTTTATTATATTTTATATTTTAAAAAGTATTCATGGCTAGGCATAACTCCTCTCTCCTTCCTTCAGAAGGGAGGAAGGAAGATTTTATGCACAAATGCCAGGAAAGAAGAAACCTACCTTGGTCGAAAGATCTACTTTTTCCCCCCATCATTTATTTATACCTTCTTTCCTAAGGTGTTTTTCTGATTGCAATACACAAATTTCACCTACTTGTAAATAATTCAAACAACTTATAAAAATGTAATAAATACTTTTCTTTCTTTTTACATTTTTAAAATTTTTTTGTAGATATGGGGTCTCACTATGATGCCCAGGCTGGTCTCAACCTCCTGGGTTAAAGTGATCCTCCCATCTCAGCCTCCCAAAGTGCTGGGATTATAGGCATGAGTCATGTGCCCAGCCATAAATACTTTTTAAAATATAAACTACAGTAAAGAATATTCACCATTTTAAGATAATCAACATCAGTAGTTTGGTGGCTATTTTTGCAAATATCTATTTATGCATACATGTACACATCTATGTAATTGTTAAGAATTAGGATCTAATATGAATGATATTTTTCCCTGTGAACCTTTCTTTACCTTTCTCTGTCCTCCACTCATATCAGCACTCCATAAGTATGTCCATTTTCCCCAAGGAATTCACGTATCTCAGCCAAAATGCAGAGCCTGAGACAAGGGTTTGCATTTGCATGCAGGTCATTTATTTGGAGAAGTGACCCAAGGAACAAGAGGGAGGGATTGAAAAGAACAAAGCAGGGAAAGAAGGAAAGCCACCACAAGAGTGCTTTACTGAACTGACCACTGCCATGGCAACTGGGGCTCCGTCTCCCTGGGACCTTCCAGGGAGCTGTGTGTAATGCACCTCAGAATTGTCTACCTGTGGAAAGGAAGACAGAAGCACTTATTTATTCCCTAACTTCTATCTCTCATTGGTTACAGATTGCCACACAGGGTATTCATTTCCTCTTACTTCTATAGACTGTACATGAGTGAGTGAGTACAAGGCTGGTTTTGCAGTCATCTTACAGAGCAGCTACAGAGAGGTCCCCAGGCAGATGGTGAGACATGAAGTGCTCCCGAGGGAAGGTGCTGGAAAGTCATACCTATATGAAGCTGGTCACTGCAGCAATGGCCATAGTAGAAGGTGGGCTGAAGAATTATAAGGTATGAGACATGAGAGGTGGTCAATACAATCAGTTACAAGGTCTTTAATGGAGGAGGTCAGTGGCAATTTCTGCACGAGACACTATGGGAGAGTTATTGGAACAAGCTACAGTCGTCCTGCTGCAACTGGACCCAATATCACGGTGGATGTGCACCATTTCTTTGACCCACACACATTTCACACTCCCCTGACTCTCAGCCAGACTTTCACTCTTCATCCCTGCTGAGTTGGAGCTGTGGTTCCCTTGACACAGTTTTGCAGTTGTGGTTGCTGCCATGGCCCATTTACAGTTTCCACTTGGCATGAAGCACCAGTGTCCTCTCATTCCAGACATGTTCCTTTCTTAACCCTACTGGAGAGTGGAAACCCAACTTCTCATAGTAATTAGGCTCAATTATTCCCACCAGTATTGTTTTTTATGGCCCACTGGCTCAAGGGATCTAAGATGACCAGGCAGTAGCTGTAACTTCATTTTCAGCAGAACCCACCTGGTACGAGCATGCCTCCACATTTTAGAGAGCTTCTAATCCAATAGGGCATAGGGTTGTAGTGTGGAAAGTATGAATTCCTCAAGTGGGTCGCTGGAAGTGATGGTGAGAGTGGCTACTCCTTCTTTCACACCTTGGTTCCGGGATCCATGTACTCTAGCTACAGGGGACACAGACCATATACCGGCCATTGGCTCAATGCTTATATTAATAATCATCCTGAAAGCTATACTCGAAACCCACAGGGTGCCATCCCCAAGATAATGCCTTAAAACTGTCTCTCATAGGTCTTTCCATCCTTGTATTGGGCTGCCAACTTCCAGGTGATGTGCTAAACGGTAGAATCAGAGAGAGTCATGTATCCAGTAGCACACCTCTTTGCTATAAAATGGGTCTCTGACATGAAGCTATGTTATATAAGCTCTGTGCTGATAAATCAGGCATTTTGTAGGCCCTTGGATGGCAATGCTGACAGCCAGGGATGAGAATCTCATATCCAGAGCAGTCATTAATTCTGATAAGAACAAATTGCTGCTCCTACCATGGTTGAATGGATCTGAAAAAAATCCAGCTGCCACCAGGTAGTTGGGTGCTTTTCTTGAGCAATATTGTCACATCCAGAGCTTGGTTGTGGTATCTTTCGCTGGAAGTCTGGGCATTTATCAGTCACAGGGGCTAGATCAGCCTTGATGAAAAGAAGTTTATGCTGCTGGGCCCCAATGTATAGCCTGGTTTGCAGCCACTGCAGCATTCAGGGGCTCATTGCACAAGCCCTGAGATGGCCAAGGAGCAATGGGAGCTGATGCTTATATGAAGGGAACTCCTCTATAGAAGCTTTCTGGTGAGCATGAACATTATACCCAAATATCCTTATATGCTATGCCCACTCCCATAGGCCCTCCCAAATGCCTCATCTCCTAACTTCTTGACTTATCTCTCAGTCTTGTTCTTCTCATGCCCAGACACCCAGCCAAACCACTTACCACTGCCAGGAGTCAATGTGTAGCCATACTTAAGGACATCTCTGTTTCCATACAAATTCAGAATCACCGTACTGCTTGTAGCTCTTCCCATAATGAGAAATTCTCTTCTCACTGTTCTACAGGGCACCCCTGTGTGGGGCTACAGTGCAAAGGGGTCCGTTTTCAGTTAGCACTGAAATATTGAGTTTATCCCTTAGTGAACTCCACACAGGCATCCTTATCCATTGTGGATACTTCTAGCACCATGTTAGGGCTTCTGACCTAAGTGGCAGGAAAGCTTGCCCCAGAGCCTAGAACTGCTGCAGAGCCTTCCTAAAACTGATGAGATTCTGAGTCACCCAATAACAGGGTTAGAGCAATATTCCCAAATGTGTTCAGTGCTACCTCCCAAATTGAAAGAGCCACACCAAGTACAGTGCCTCTCAGTAACGGGAGGTGTAAGAAGCAATAAATTGTCCTTTACCCTGGACGGACTGTTCCTCACACACCCTAGACCTTTGAGCCCCCCACCAAAAGTTCACTGATGTGTTGAGTACCAGGAGTTGTTACCAGTTCACCACCACACACAGAGTTCTTCCCACTGTTTGGACAGTGAATGAAGCAGTTCCACCATAACATCTTGAGGTTCTGCTTCCTATGGTCACTTATGGAACCAAGTGTCTAAGCCTAGATTTTTCCCAGAAGTCAAAGCCTGAGGCTAGGGCTTGCGTGCAGGAATTCATTTTGGGAAATGATCCTAGGGAACAGGAGTGGAGAACTAGGAAGAGCAACCTAAGAAAGGAAGAAAAACTAACTCTTCAATTATTGAGCTTACCACCACAGTGGGCAACTAGAGCTAATCCTACTTGGGATACTATATTCATTTCCTGGGGGTGCTGCAATGAATCACCTCAAACCTAGTGGCTTAAAACAAAAAAAAACTTTTTCTCCCACGGTTCTGGAGGCTAGACAACTGAAATCCAAGCATTGGCAGGGCCACACTCCCACTAAAGGATCTAGAAAAGAATCCTTCTCTGACTCTTTCAGCTCCTGATGGCTGTGAGCATTCCTTGGCTTGTGTCTGCATCTCTCTCTGCTCCATCTTCACATCACCTTCTCTTCTCTGTGTTTTCTCTTTTCCTCTTCTATCTCAAATTTCCCCCCACTTAAAAATTACTTGCCAACCTGCCTTCCAAGAAATGTGAAAAGAAGTTCTTTAGAGATAATAAAAATAATATACATTAGAAAGAAAGAATACCCTATGTGGCAATCTGTAACCAATGGGAGATAGAAGTAAAAGAATAAATAAGTGCTTCCGTCTTTCTTCCCACAGGTAGACAATTCTGAGGTGCATTACACACAGCTCCTTGGAAGGTCCCAGGGAGACTGAGCCCCAGTTGCCATGGCAGTGGCCAGTTCAGTAAAGCACCCTTGTGGTGGCTTTCCTTCCTTCCCTGCTTTATTCTTTTCAATTTCTCCCTCTTGTTCCTTGAGTCACTTCTCCAAATAAATGACCTGCATGCAAATGCAAAGCCTTGTCTCAGGCTCTGCATTTTGGCTAAGAGTTGGCCCCTCCCAAATCTTTTGTCCTTCTCACATTTCAAACATCATCATCCCTTTTCAACAGTCCCCCAGAGTCTTAACTCATTCCAGCATTAACTCCAAAGTTCAAATCCAAAGTCTTATTTGAGAAAAGGCAAGTCCCTTCTGCCTATGAGCCTGTAAAATCAAAAACTAGTTAGTTACTTCCAAGATATGATGAGGGTAGAGGTATCAGGTAAATACAGGACACAGGCATTGGTAAATACTCCCTTTCAAAAGAGAGAAATCTACCTAAACAAAAGAGCTACAGGCCCTATGCAAGTCTAAAACCCAGCAGGGCAGTCATTAAATCTTAAAGCTCCAAAATAATCTCTGTTGACTCCATGTCTCACATCCAGGCCACACTGATACAAGGGGTGGGCTCCCAAGGACTTAGGCAGCTCTATGCCTGTGGCTGGTGTTAAGTGCCTGAGGCTTTTCCAGGTGCATGGTGCAAGCTGTTGGAGGATCCACTCTTCTGGGGTCTGGAGGATGGAGGATGGTGGCCCTCTTCTCACAGCTCCACTAGGCAGTGCCCCAGTGAGTACTCTGGGTGGGAGCTCCAACTCTACGTTTCTTCTCTGCACTGCCCTAGTAGATGTTCTCCATGAGGGCTTTGCCACTGCAGAAGACTTCTGCCTCGATATTCAGGTATTTCCATACATTCTTTGAAATCTAGGTGAGTGCTCCAGACCTCAACTCTTGCCTTCTGTGTACCTGCAAGCCCAACACCAAGTGGAAGTCGCCAAGGATTGGGACTTATACCCTCTGAAGTAGCAGTCCAAGCTGTACCTTGGCCCCTTTTAGCCACAGCTGGAGCTGGAGCAGCTGGGACACACGGTGCCATGTCCTAAGGCTGCACAGAGCAGTGGGGACCTCAGCCTGGCCCATGAAACTATTTTTCCTTCCTCGGCCTCCAAGCCTATGATGGGAGGAGCTGCTGTGAAGGTCTCTGAAAGTCCTGGAGGCATTTTCACCATTATCTTGGCTATTAACATTTGGCTCTCCTTTACTTACGCAAATTTCTGCAGCCTTGAATTCCTCCCCAGAAAATGGGTTTTTCTTTTCTACCACATGGTCAGCTGCAAATTTTCTAAACTTTTACTCTCTGCTTCCCTTTTAAATATAAGGTCTAGTATCAGGTCATTTGTTTGTTTACACAAATGAGCATAGCTTTTAGAAGCAGCCAAGCCACATATTGAATGTTTTGCTGCTTAGAAATTTCTTCCGCCAGATACCCTAACTCATCTCTCTCAAGTTCAAACTTCCACAGATCTCTAGAGCAGAGGCACAATGTTCCCAGTCTCTTTACTAAAGCATAGCAAGAGTGACCTTTACTCTGGTTCCCAATAAGTTTCTCATCTCTATCTGAGACAACCTCAGCCTGAACTTCATTGTCCATATCACTATTAGCATTTTGGTCAGAACCACTCAACAATTCTCTAGGAAGTTCCAAACCTTCTCTCATCTTCCTGACTTCTTCTGAGCCCTCTAAATTGTTCCAACCTCTGCCCATCACCCAGTTCCAAAGTCACTTCCGCATTTTCAAGTGTCTTTATAGCAATAGCCCACTTCTCTGGCACCAATTTTCTGTGTTAGTCTGTTCTCACACTGCTATACATAACTACCCGAGACTGAGTAGTTTATGAAGAAAAGAGGTTAACCGACTCACAGTTACACACGCTGAACTGAACATATGGCTGGGAGGCCTCAAGAAACTTACAATCATGGCAGAAGGAGAAGGGGAAGCAAACATGTCTTACCATGGAAGAGCAGGAGAGAGAGCGAGGGAAGGGGGAAGTGCTACACACTTTAGATCTCATGAGAACTCACTCACTATCATGAGGACAGCAAGAAGGAAATCCACCCCTTGATCCAATCATCTCCCACCAGGGACCCTCCCTCAACATTGGGGATTGCAATTCAGCATGAGATTTGGGTGGGGACACCGAGCCAAACCATATCAGTTACACATAGATTAAGAGTAAATGGATGAAGAGAGATACACCATGCTAACATTAATCAAAAGCAAGCAGAAAAGCATTAGTGGCTATATTAATTTCAGACAAAGAAGGCTTCAAAGCAAGGAAAGTTACCAGAGATAGAGAGAGGCATTACATAGGATAAAGGGGTCAGTTCTCCAAGAGGACATAACAATCCTTAATATGTATGTACCTAACAACAAAGTATAAAAATATATGAAGCAAAAACCAATCCACTACAAGAAGAAATTAATGAATCCATTATTATATTTGGAGACTTCAACACCCCTTTATCAGAAATGGATCAATCCAGCAGGCAGAAAATCAGGAAAAGCATAGTTGAATTCAACAACACTATCAATCAACTGAATGTAATCAACATCTACAGACATTTCATCCAACAACAGCAGAATACACATTTTTCTCAAGCTTACATGAAACATCCACCAAAATAGACAACATTCTTGACCATCAAACATACTTCAACAGATTTAAAATAATAGAAATCATGCAATGTCTGCTCTCAGACAACAATGGAATTAAACTAAAAACAACAGAAAGATAACTGGACAATCACAAACTACGTGGAGATTAAACAAGACACTTTTAAATAACACATGGGTCAAGAAGTAAATCTCAAGAGAAATTTTAAAACATAATAAAATCTAAATGAATATATCACAAAATGTGTGGGATGCAATAAAAGCAGTGTTTACGGAGAAATTTGTAGCTTTGGATACAACTATTAGAAAAGAAAAAGTCTAAAATCAATACTCTCATCTTTTACTAGGAAACTAGAAAAAGAAGAACATATTAAATTGAAAGTAGTCAGAAGAAAAAAAACAACAAAAATTAGAAGAAAAATCAGTGAAGTTAAAAACAGAAAATAGATAAAATCTATTAAACAAAAACCTGGTTCTTTGAAAAGAAAGATAAAATTAGTAAGTCTCTAGCCAGGCTAAGAAAAAAAGAGAGGACACAAATTATTAATATCAGAAATGAAAGAAGAGACATTATTACAGATTCCAAGGACATTGAAAGATAAAGGACAAAACCATGAATAACTGTATGCCCACAAATTTGATAACCAGATGAAACAGACTAATTCCTTGAAAAACACAATCTGCCAAGATTCACAGAAGAAAAAATAGAATAGGCCCATATCTATTAAAGAAATTGAATCAATAATCAATAAACTTCCAAAACAGAAAGCATAAGGCCCAGAAAGTTTCACTGGTGAATTCTATCAAATGCTTAAGGAAGAACGTATACCAATTCTCTTCAATCTCTTTCAGCAGATAGAAGTAGAAGGAATCCTTGCTAACTCATTCTATGAGGCCAGCATTCCTCTAATATCAAAACTAGACAAAAACATTACAAAAAAAAAAAGAAATCTACAGATATTTCTCATCAACATAGATGGAAAATCCTCAAAAATATTACTAGATCAAATCCAACAAATATATAAAAAATTATACATCACGTCAAGTAAAATTTATCCTGGGTATGCAAAGCTGTTTTAACATTTGAAAATCAGTTAATATAATACATCCCATCAACAAGCTAAAGAAGAAAAAATATATATGATTATATCAATAGATGCAGATAAAGAATTTGACAAATCCAACACCCCTTCATGATTTCAAAAAAAAAAACTCAGTAAACTTGGAATAGAGGAACTTTCTCAACTTGATAAAGAATATCTACAAAAAACCAACTGATAAAATCCTATTAATGGTGAGAAACTATAAGCTTTCCCAATAAGATTGAAAAACTATAAGCTTTTCCCAAGCATGTCTCCCCTTACCACTCCTGTCAGCATTGTACTGGAAGTCTTAACTAATGCAAACAGACAAGAAAAGGAAATAAGTGGTGTACTGATGGAGAAGGAAGAAATAAAACTTTCACAGATGATATGACTGTCTATCAAGAAAACCTGATAGAATGAACACACATCTCCTGGAACTAATGGGTCATTATAGCAAGGTTGCAAGATGCAAGGTTAATATACAAAAGTCCATTTTTTTTCTATATACCAGCAATTAACAAGTAAAATTTGAAATTAAAAGCACAATGCCATTTACATTAACAGTCCAGAAAATGAAATACTTAGGTATAAATCTAACAAAGCATATACAAGATCTATATGAGGAAAACCACAGAAATCAAAGAAAAACTAAATAAATGGAAAGAGGTTCCACACTCATGAATAGAAAGATTCAATATTGTCAAGCTGTCAGTTTTTTTCAACTTGATCTGTACATTCTATGCAATGCCTATCAGAATCCCAGTAAATTATTTTGTGAATATCAACAGATCTAAAGTTGATATATAAAAGCAAAAGATACAGAATTGCCAACACAATATTAAAGGAGAAGAACAAAGTTGGAGGACTGACACTATGTTACTTCAAAAGTTATGATAAAGCGTAGTAACCAAGACAGTTTGAAGTTGGAGAAAGGGTAGACAAATAGATTCATGGAACAGAATAGGGAGCCCAGAAATAGACTCACATAAAAATAGTCAACTGATCTTTGACAAATGAATAAGGGATATGTGATCAGAAAAGATGAAGCCAGGCACAGTGGCTCATGCCTGTAATCCCAACACTTCAGGAGGCTGAAGTAGAAGGATTACTTAAGCCCAGGAGTTTGAGACCAGGCTGGGCAACACAGGGAAACCTCCTCTCTGCAAAACATTAGCCAGATGTGGTGATGTGCACCTGTGGTCCCAGCTACTTGCTTCAGCCTGGGAAATCGAGGATGCAGTGAGCTGTGGTTATGCCACTGCACTCCAGCCTGGGTGACACAGTGAGACCCTGCCTCAAAAATAAAATTAAATAAATAAATTAAATTAAAGATGATATTTTTAACAAATGGTGTTGGAGCAACTGGATATCTACATGCAAACAGTAATGAACCTAGGCACAGATTTTAGACCCTTCACAAAAATTTACCCAAAGTTGATCACAGACCTAACTGTATAACTATATGTAACAACTAGAAAACTCCTTAAAGATAGTTTAGGAGAAAATCAAGATGACCTTAGGTTTGGCAATGACATTTTAGATATGATATCAAAGTCATGATTCATGTTAGAAAGAATTGATAACCTAGACTTCCCTAAAATTAAAAACTTATACTCTTTGAAAGACACTGTCAAGAGAATAAAAAGACAAGTCATAAGTGGGGATAAATATTTTCCAAAGACATATCTGATAAATAACTGTTATCCCCAATATACAAAAATGCTTAAACCTCAGCAATAAGAAAACAAACAACCAGACAAAAAAAAAAATGAGTCAAAGACCTTAATAGCCACATCATCAAAAAAGATATATATAGATGGCAAATAGACATATGCAAAAATGTTACACATCATGTGTCAGCAGGGAATCGTCAATTAAAACAACAATGAGATGCCACTACACACCTACTAGAATGGCTAAAGTCCAGAACACCAACAGTAGCAAATGCTGGCAAGGCTTTGGAGCAACGAGAATTCTTATTCATTGCTGGTGGAAATACAAAATGGTATAGCCACTTTGGAAGACAGTTTGGCAGTTTCTTACAAAACTAAATGTACTCCTATCATATGAGCCAGTAATTACACTGCTTGGTATTAACTCAGAGAAGCTGAAAACTTATGTCCACACAAAAACCTGCACACAGATGTTTATAACAGCTTTATTCATAATTGCCAAAACTTAGAAGTATCCAGGACGTCCTGTAGGTGAATGAACACATAAACTCTAGTACATCTGCACAATGGAATATCACTCAGCACTGAAAAGAAATGAGCTGTTGAGCCATGAAAAGACATGGGGGAAACTCAAATGCATGTTAAGTGAAAGAAGCCAATCTGAAAAGGCTACATACCATAGGATTCCAACTATATGATATTCCGGAAAACGCAAAGAATTGGAGACAATAAAAATATCAGGGAAGGGAGGAATGGATAGGCACAGTGCAGAAGCTTGTTAGGTCAGTGAAACCATGCTGTGTGATACTATTATGGTAGATACATCTCATTATACATTTGTAAAAATTCATAGAATATGAACACCAAGAGTGAACCTTAATGAAAACTGCGGACTTGGGGTGAGAATGATGGGTCAATGCAGGCTCACCAATTTTTCCAAAGTACCATTCTGGTGGAAGGGTGTTGATAATGGGGGAGGCTGTGCATGTGTGAGGGTAAGGGATATATTGGATATCTCTGTACTTTCCTCTCAATTTTCCTGTGACCCTAAAACTGCTCCAAAATATAGCCTTAAAAAAAGACACTTGTCATTGGTTTTAGAACCCACCTGGATAATCCAGGATAATCTCCTCATCTCGAAATCCCAAATTTAATCACATCTGCAAAGACCCTTTTTCCAAATTTAATAACATTTGTATGTTCTAGAGATTTAGCATAGATCCCTTTGGGGAGCCTTTTTTTTTTTTTTTTTTTTTAAGCCTAGCACAGACACTTGAGGAGTTGTACGAAATACACTTGAAAATTGCCCATCTGAGGGAAGGAACAGGCAAGGGTTAATTCACCAGTTCCCAAGCCCCATTGTTCAACGGTTGCCACATGGGTGTTTTCCACCTTGAACTCCCAGGTTGGCATGCATGTGTGAATGCCCGTGGGACCCAGCAGGCATCCACACAGTGGCATCAGAAATCCTGAGTGAAAGTGGGCAGTGCAGCTGAGAGGTGGTACTGTCAACTTACCTGCCTGAAGCTGGTAGCTGCAGCAAAGCTTGGCATACGAGGGAGACTGAAGCATAGGCAACAACAGAAAAAATAGATACATTTGTATTAGTCCATTTTTAATTGGTATAAGGAACTGCCTGAGACTGGGTAATTTCTGAGGAGAAGAGGTTTAATTGACTCACGGTTCTGAGGCTGTACAGGAAGCATGGCTGGAGAGGCCTCAGGAAACTTAGCATCATAGGAGAAGGCAAAGGGGAAGCAGGCACATCTTTACGTGGTGAAGCAGGAGAAAGTAAGCTAAGTGGGAAGAGCCACACACTTTTAAACAACCAGAGCTCGTGAGAACTCTATCACGAGACAGTGTTCAGGTGTTAACGGCGCTAAACCATTAGAAACCACCCCCATGATCCAATCACCTCCCACCAGGCCCTACCTCCAACACTGAGGATTACAATTCAACATGAGATTTGTGTGGGGACACAGAGCCAAAGCGTATGAAAATTAGAGTACATCAACATTTAAAACCTCTGTTCATCAAAGGACACAATCAACGGAATGAAGAGACATCCCATCCCACAGAATGAAAAAATATATTTTCAAACCACGTATCTGATAAGTGGTTAACATTCAAAATACTATATAAAGAATATGCATTAGTTTGCTAAGGTTGCCATAATAAAGAACCACAGTGACTTAAATAACAGAAGTGTATTTTCTCACAATGCTAGAGACTAGAAGCCTTATATCAAGGTGTTGGCAGGATTGATTTCATTAGAGGTCTCTCTCCTTGCCTTGTCAATGGTCACCTTCTCCCTAGGTCTCCACACAGTCTTCCTTCTGTGCCATGTACGTTCTAATATCTTCCTATAAAGACACCAGTGCTCACCCTAACAGCCTCATTTTAATTTAATTACTTCTTTATAGGTCCTATCTATAAATATAGGCACATACTAAGGTACTGAGGGTAAGAACTTCAACATATGAATTTGGGGGAAACACAATTTAACCCATAACAGAAGTCCTGCAACTCACCACCAACAAAACACACAAACACAGAGATAGATACACAAGTACACACACACACACACACGAATAAAAAAATGGGCAAAAGAATTGAATAGACATTTCTCCAAGGAAACTACACAAATGGCCAACAAACACATGAAAAGATGCTCAACTTCACTAATCATTAGGGAAATGCAAGTCCAAACCACAATATCACCTCACACCCACTAGTGGAACTACTATTTTTTAAACCCAGAAAATAACAAGTATTCTGAAGGATGCAGAGAAGTTGGAACCCTTGTGCATTGTTGATGGGAATGTCAAACAGTAGAGCTGCTATGGAAAATGGTATGACAGTTCCTCAAAAAATGAAAAATAGAATTATGATATTATTTGGTAATTCTGCTTCTGGGTATAGACCCAAAAGACTTGAAAGCAGGGACAAGAAAAGATATTTGTACACCCATGTTCATAGCAGCATTATTTACAATATCCAAAAAATGAAAGCAATTTAAGTGTTACTGATGGATGAATAGATAAAATGTGATATATACATACAATGGACTATCATTCAGCCTTAAAGGGAAAGAAATTCTGATCATGGTACAACACGAAATAAGTCAGTCACAGAAAAACAAATACACTCATATGAGGTAGCTGGGGTAGGCAAATTCACAGAGACAGAAAATAGAGTGGGGGCTGAGGGTAAAAAGAATGAAGAGTTGGTGTTTAATAGAGTTATCATAATTGTCTTTCAGTTTGAGAAGATGAAAAACGTTCTAGAGATGGATAGTGGTGATAGTTGCCTAGCAATATACTAATGCCGCTGAACTATATGCTGAAAAATAATTAAGATGGTAAATTTCACATTATGTGTATGTTACCATGATTTTTAAAAATTAGCAAAATTTTTAAGGTTAGCTGAATAAATACAGGCATGTTAACAACAACAACAAAAAAAGAAAACTTAAAATATTTAAAGAGTTTTCTTGTGAGCCAATATAAGTGACCATGGCCCGGGGAACAGTCTTTTTTTTCTTTTTTTCCTTTGAGACAGAGTCTTGTTCTGTCACCAGGCACCAGGCTGGAGTGCAGTGTCGTGATCTCGGCTCACTGCAAACTCTGCCTCCCAGGTTCAAGCAATTCTCCTGCCTCAGCCTCCCGAGTAGCTGGAACTACAGGCACAAGCCACCACACCCAGCTAATTTTTCTATTTTTTAGTAGAGACGAGGTTTCACCATGTTGGTCAGGATGGTCTCGATCTTTTGACCTCGTGATCCGCCCACCTCGGCCTCCCAAAGTGCTGGGATTACAGTCTTGAGCCACCTCGCCCGGCCGAGGAAGTCTTAAGAGGTTCTGAGAAGGTGTGCCCAAGGCAATCGGGTTGCAGCTTGGTTTTGTACATTTTAGGGAGACAGAAGTAACAGGCAAAGACACAAATCAATACATATAAGATATATATTGGTTCAGCCTGAAAGGGCAGCACATCCCAAAGGAGGCAGGGCAAGGGAGCTTCGGTGGATTCGAAGATTTTTTTGTTTGGCAATTGGTTGAAAGGTAGCTTTGCAGGGCCATGTAATCATATGTCAAAGAAATCTATTTTGGGGTAAAATATTTTGATTTCCTTCAAGATATCCTATCTGCCATGTGATGCTATACCAGAGTCAGGTTGTAATTTGGTATCCTATTGTCACAAAGAGTCTGTTTTCTCAGTCCTACGACCTCATATTTTAATGTAAATGCTGGTCAGTTGCGCCTAAGCTCCAAAAGGGAAGGGGTATAACAAGGCATGTGCAATCTCCCTTCCCATCATAACTGGGATATAGTTTTTCAGGCTTTCCTTGGCCCAAAGAAGGTTTGACTTAGCATTTTGTTTTTGGTTTACAGGCAGGACACAAAACATGTGTGATACCATTTTAACAGCCTATATTGTGTCCTTCCCTTCTATTACCTTATAGTAACAAAATTATATAAAGACCATATGATGCTTGGGGCCAGGAGTTCAAGACCAGCCTGGGCAACATAGCGAGACCCATTGCTATCTAAAATGAAAAAAGTAGCTGGGCATGTTGGCACATGCCTGTAGTCCCAGCTACTCAGGAGGCTGAGGCCGGAGGAACACCTGAGCCCAAGAGTTTGAGGCTGCAGTGAGCTATGATTGCAACCAGTGCATTCCAGCCTGGGCAATAGAGTGAGAACCTGCCTCTTAAAAAAAGAAAAAAGGAGTATGAAACAATCCCTTAAGCATACACATATATTAAAACATGAGGAGTTATATTATTGTATAAAAGGAAATTAAATTTCATAAGCATTTCTGCATTTTTAATTTGCAACTCAAATCCCTCCAAGTCATCTGAAATAGGACTAATTCATTCTTTGCAATGTCTGCATATTATTCCACAGTACAGATATAACATCATTTATTCATACAATTTCTTCTCTTGATTGAAAATCAGCTTATTTCCAGTCTTTAAATAGTAAAACCGCAACACACACTGTTACGCAAATTTCTAATGGCTTAGTGTTAAACTCTGTAGACAGAGGAGTTCAAGGCTGACAATCATAAGGATTTTGTGAGTCCAGATTCAAGCAGTGATGCTTTAGGCCTCGATGATAAGATATAAGAACTCACCATAAAACCCCATGCCCCCTTTGAAGAAATGCTATGCCATGCATTCTCTTGGAAGGCACCATCAGCAGAGGCTGGATGTGAGCAGACATGTCCCTGAGCACAAATGATGCCCCTCTAAAGATTCCCGGAAATCACCGGGGGAGACTCTGCCCAGGCTTGGAGTCTCCACAATTGTTCCACCATGATTTGTGCCGTCAGGTTGTTGCAGCTTGGGGACATCTTGGTTGAACACGGAAGCTTCCCATGTTCAAGATAATGATGATGCACATCTTTGCTCTGAGGAATTACGGGGATTCATGACTACGGAAATCATCATAGGGGTTCTACATTTTGCAGAGCAAGCTAGAGAATTGCATAAGCAGCTTTATTTCTCTTCAACAGTAAGAGTAAAATAAATCTGGCAGGAGAGGACACTGGGGATATAAATGGCAAGTGTCAGAATGATAAACGATTCCATAAAGCATGTGTGGCATGAATAAGGGGAGAGAAAAGAATTTGGAGACTTTATTCATTTCCCCCTCCCTCTCGCTAAATCTTAATTCTCCACTTTATTACCAGTCATTTAAAATGAAATTCCCCATGAGGGACTTCCAATGAAGGAACTCTGTCCAGATAATCTTGCCCAGGGACCCACTCCACTCAAGTACATCGATTGTCTGGGTTTATTCTTAAGCTCACAATATACTTAAATGGCCAGGAGAAGAATGGTTAAGTGTTCATTCTGAGAACACTGTCTGCATTACTGCTAAGTCATTCGCATAATAATTTCAACCGATCTGTATGCTGTTTCACCTGATTCTACTCATGCATTCAGACATAATTGCAATACTTTAGATGTCTTTACAAGTCAGAGGGTGGAGAGAAAGACTGGGCAGAGTGAGAGAGAAAAATAACTGCTGAGATGGCCACAGATTTTCCTGCCCTGCCATCTGCTCTGCTGTTTTTGCTCCATCCTTTCAATTTGAAGTTTGCACACATCCTCAGGGCTCTGTGAAGTTTGCACATAAAGTTCAATCTCCCCTGCCAAGCTGTCAAGCCCAACTCCAACCTCCCCCTTAAATGTGATTTCCTGTTGCCCCCTACTACCAATTCTCCTTGGCCCCTCCCCTAAATCTCCTTGAGTTTCCTTGAGTCTAAGTTTCACACTTGCTGTCCCCTACCGATGTCTTCTCTCTTCGAATCAGGCCTGCTCCTCCTTCCAGATCCAGCTCAACCCCCCGTTCCTCCATGAATGTTTCCAAAAATGTAAACTCCTCATAGGGAGAGACGTTTTTGTCTATTTTGTTCACTGATGTGTCCCCACAGACACTGACACATGGTAGCTGTTAAATAAATATTTGCTAAATGAATGAAAAGTTAAGCCTACTCCTGACTCTCAGCCTATTTTACCACCTGCCAACTATGGTGACATCTGTAACTCTTAGCACCTGTACTTGCATCTTTCCTCATTCACTGTCTGATCTGATCAGGCAACTGTACCCATTTTGTTCATTTCATCTCCAGTAGACTGAAGCACCATCTAGGATAAGAATCTCTTCCAATTCACTTTTCTTTGAGCCACCATGCACATCCACATCATTCAGTTATGCTGTCAACTGAGTACTTTAATTTTAAATGATTCAGCATCAACAATGTGATAAACCTGTTAGTCAGTTTTCATCCTCTGCTACCCCCAAGTACAGGGGATAGTTTGAAATCTCCAGTCAAGAATCCACACACCACAAGCCTTCAGCCACCGTTATATCCAGTCAATACTGAAGGGTTTCCCAAAAGCTTAAAGGATTCTAGAAATTACTTTTCATCACTGAAATGCATATTGATCAAGGTATGTGGGTTGCCTATAAATATTGTTCAAGCATTTCTGTCATTCCTTGAACAAATCATTAGCCTCTTTCTCTCGAAAAACTACAACAGCTTCCTAACTTGTTTCTCTGATGCCCCTTTCTTGTGCAGTCTTGCCACACCTCCAAGTTCAACCCAGTCTTCGCTATGCAAAGTGATATTTATAAACACAAAGCTGATTGTTCATATACTCTCTTAAAGCTCTTCAATGGCCTCTGTGCAACGCACAGCAACTGAAGAGCTCAAGGCCGCTGAGGATTCACCCCTTGCATATCTCTCTAGCCTTATTTCTCAATATCTGCCATCTTCACTCCCCACCCACTCACCACACACACACACACACACACACACACACAATCATTTTACTGCACATGCACTTAGACAGTTCACACAGGTAAACCAAATCTGGGGACTCAAAGAAATGCAGTTTCCCACTTTTAAAATAAATTACTACTTGTAAACTACTTAATACAATGCCTGGCATGTAATGAGGACTCAGTAAAGGTTTGATTATTATACTCCAATTTGTAAACCAAAGGTCACCATATTGTTACCCTGATGATATTGTCATGTGAGAGAGTGATGGAGTATGGTTGAATGAGCATTGTCCCAGAGACCTAGTTTCCAGTCTCTGCTCTGCCACTCACTGTGTGGCATTAATGTTGAGCCTCATCCTAACCGTAGTACTTGATTTTCCCAATAAGAGTGTGAATGAAGCAACGTCATTCAAATTCTAGCAGTGGAACCCTCTTTCTAATAATATATAATATATATATCACATATATGATGATATATACATGATTATATATAGATATAGATATATATTACTTTGCATAGTGAAGACTGGATTGGACTTGGAGATGGGGCAAGATGTCACAAGAAGGGGTGGCGGTGGTCAGAGAAACGAGTTAGGAAGCTGTTGCAGTTTTCCAAGAGAGAGATGCTGATGTGCTTGAACAGTATATATATATTTTTAAGTTCCAGGGTACATGTGCAGGATGTGCAGGTTTGTTACGCAGGGAAAGATGTGCTGTGGTTTGCTGCACCTGTCAACCCATCACTTAGGTATTAACCCCAGCATGCATTAGTTCTTTTTCCTAATGTGCTTCCCCCTCGCCCTCCCAAGAAGCCCCAGTGTGTGTTGTTCCCCTCCTTGTGTCCATGTGTTCTCACTGAACAATATTTTAGGCAATCCACATACCTTGATCATAATGATGATCAAGGGTTTTAGCAATGAAACCCTCTTTCTAATTCTATATATTAGATAGATATATATATAATTAAATATCTAATATATATGTCATTACTAAAATATAGTGTTAAATATGAAAATATTTAACACCACCAATATGGAAGATAGACAAAAATGATGCTGGTTTAATTGAAGCAGGGTTTGAGCCCCAGCTCTGAGGTCTCCATCTTCCTCCTCGCTATTCCCGCCCAAACCCTCTGAGATAATATGGACAACCCTAAGGCTCCTGGGTGAGATCACTGGATTACACGACCTCTAAGGATTTTCAATTTAGGAATGACTTTCCTTTTCAGAAGTTCTAGCCACGTAGTAAATACACAATAAATACTATTATTGCAGTTGATGATGATGTAGGGACATCCTGACTGGCCACTTTATTCATGTATGTATTCAACAAGTAATTTTTGGACAGCCTACTATGTATTCAGATGCTTGACTAGTCCTGAATCATTTGAAGCCTATTGTCATTCTAACACGAGAATGGTATGCCTCTTTATGGCTACCGGCAGTCACAAGTTAGTATTAATAACAGACCTAACACAGTGACAGACATCTGCAGGGATCAACCCCAATCCAGGCTCATGCCACAGCCACCTTCTTAACTGTCCTAAAGCAAAACTAGTCTCTGGCAACTAGTTATTTGCTTGTTCAAGAAGAGCATTGTAAAAGGTAACACTGAGTAAATTCCTTGAGTTATCAACCAAGGAGCCTCCCATATGAGTCAGTCTGAGAATAAGTCAACCTTGGGTGTCCAAGATAGCGCAAAGAAATAGCCCTCACCTGAGGAGGTTGCAGTGAGCTGAGATCGTACCACTGCACTCCAGGTTGCGTGACAGAGCACAACTCAGGAAGGAAGGAAAGAAGAAGGAAGGAAGGAAGGAAGAAAGGAAGGAAGGCTTTCCCGTGTAAATGAGTTGCTTGTATACATCAGGGAACAGAGAAAAGAAAGTCAGGGATACCTTTGGTAGTGGGATTGTTAAGAGGCAACAGAAATGCTCTAGGCCATCATGATGATTGTCAGTAGCAAGCTGGGAGAGATTTTCAGAGACAAGAATAAATCTTTGAGTCTCAATTTCCATTTCCAACCAGTTCCCCAGTTCCACATACTTGGAGTTTCTCCCTTTCCTTCCAACCTTATAGAATTGGATGGTGGTTTATTAAGAATGCCAGTGGCAGCCAGTCACGATGGTTCACACCTGTAATCCAGCCCTTTGGGAGGCTGAGGCTGGTGGATCACCTAAGGTCAGGAGTTTGAGACCAGCCTGGCCAACAAAGTGAAACCCTGTCTCTACTAAAAATACAAAAATAAGCCAGGCATGGTGATGCATGCCTATAGTCTCAGCTGCTTGGGAGTCTAAGGCAGGAGAATTGCTTGATACACCTTCCAAGGTGGAGTTTTCAGTGAGTTGAGAGAGCACCACTGCACTCCAGCCTGAGCAACAGAGTGAGACTCCATCTCAAAAAAAAATAAAAAATCCTGATGGCATTCCCTTACAGACGCCCTCACCACCAGATGTCACCTGGGTCTTCCCACAACTGTTGTCTACTCTTCATCTACCTCCACAGAGGCTGTGTCCTTTTCAATGCTGTTCTTCAAAGAATTCACCTCTACAGGGGCAGCCAGGATGAGGGCTTTGGCAGTCTGACCCTACAGAGAACAGGCAGATTAAGCTCTCTCTGAAGTTCACTCTAATGCTATGGACTAAATTATATCCTTCCCAAAATTTATATATTGAAGCCCTACCCCTCATGTGACTGTAAATCGTGCACCATTTAGCAATAGGGACACATTCTGAGAAACGCATCGCCAGATAGTTTCATCGCAGTGACATTGTAGAGTATACTTACACAAGCCTAGATGGCATGGCTTACTAAAACACAGCATTATAATGTGGGACAACCATTGCATATGCTGTTCATTGTTGACCAAACCATTGTTATGAGGCACATGGCTGTATTTGGAAATGAGACCTTCGGAAGGTAATTAAGATCAAATGAGATCGTAAGGGTAGGGGCCTGAACTGACAGGATTAGTGCCCTTATAAGAAGAGACACAGCCAGTTGTGGTAGTTGACGCCTGTAATCCCAGCTCTATAGGAGGCCAAGGTGGGTGTGTCACCTGAGGTCAGGAGTTTCAGACCAGCCTGGCCAACATGGAGAAACCTCTCTACTAAAAATTCAAAAGATTAGCCGGGCGTGGTGGTGCATGCCTGTAATCCCAGGTATCCAGGAGGCTGAGACAAGAGAATCACTTGAACCAGGGATGCACAGGTTGCAGTGAGCCGAGATTGCACGATTGCACTCCAGCCTGGGCAACAAGAGTGAAACTCTGCCTCAAAAAAAAAAAAAAAAAAAAAAGAGACACCAGAGAGCTGGCCCTCTTCCCTCCCACACACATACCAAGGAAAGGTCATGTGAGGACACAGCAAGAAGGCAGCCACCTGCAAGCCAAGAGGAGAGCCCTCACCTGAAAAGAAGCCCTGCTGGCCCCTTGATCTTGGACTTCCCAGCCGCCAGAACTGTGAGAAAAATCAATGTCTGTTGTTTAAACCATGCCCTCTGTGGTATTTTGCTATGTTGCCTGAGCAGACCAACAAAGAGATCTTTGGTTTTAAGGGATGTCTTACATCAGGGTTTTGGGCTGTTGAGCTGCCTAAGGAAACATTATCATCCTCTGGACAGAGACTTTATGCTGGCAATCAAAACCAACTTTGTTCCATCTATAACTCTCTGGAAGTGTTTGAATCCACTCTGGCAATGTGTTTATTTCTTTGCAATGTGCCAACTGGAGCTTCGAAAGTCTTCCTGAGATCAAGCTTTTGAAAATGTGGCTTAGTGTATGAATGACCATCAGCAAAGGTCACTCTCCATCCCTGCCAACTGATTCAGCCTGCATAAGCTCCTCCACTCTGCTGGGGCCAGGAAGGTAGGCAGAGGAACGTGGCTTCCAGACCAAAACAAAACACATTGGAAAATATATAGTCAGGCATATACATACATCAATAGCCTTCTTATAAAAATAATGTATGCATGTTGTAGAAAAATTGAAAAAGTCATTTAAGTATGAAGAAGAAAATTTAAATTACCTACAATCCCACTGCTTAGATGCACTTCCTTCCAGTCGTGTGTGTGTGTGAGTGTGTGTGTGTGTGAGTGTGTGTACAGAATTGGGATCACACGGTATATATGTATATACATATCCTCCTTTGTCAATTAACATCATATATAAAGGATGTATTATCAAGTCATTAAGTGTTCTTTTATAAAAAATACAGTGTTAGTGGCATTTTCAATGTATGACCTTTACCTAAGTCCATGAATCTATTACTGTAAAAATGCCAAAGGGAAAGGGGCTAATGGTGGCTTGACTTCCTAGTGCTCTGCATCCTTAGCAAACAAAAAAGTTTAATCCAAGAAGATAAATACCTTGTTTCCACCACTCAACTTCAGAAATAAAAATATCTCTGAACTTCCTGAGTTCCCCTTCCCATTTCTTGCCCTTCCTCTGTAAATGGTGACTACAGTCCTGAGTTTTGGTCTTCATGCCACAGAGATTTTCATATCTTTACTGCATATGCATACAAGAGATTTTCTATATTTTAAATAGAGTTTGAGTTTTGCTCTTGTCGCCCAGGCTGGAGTGCAACAGCGAGATCTCGGCTCACTGCAACCACAACCTCCCAAATTCAAGTGATTCTCTTGCCTCAGCCTCCTGAGTAGCTGGGATTACAGGTGTGTACCACCACACACTTGGCTAATTTTTGTATTTTTAGTAGAGATGGGGTGTTACCATGTTGGTCAGACTGGTCTTGAACTCCTGACTTCAGATGATTCACCAGCCTCAGCCTCCCAAAGTGCGGGGATTACAAGCGTGAGCCACCGTGCCCTGCCACAATCATCACATTTTTTTACATTTTAAACTACATATACTTGCTATCATACTTTGGGACCTTCTTGCAACTTTTTTTTGTTTCAATACTTTTAAAGATTCACCTACATTTTTAACATCAAGAGTATTCTAGACTATGAATGTGTCAAAACATATTTACCTATTCTTGTGTTTGTGAACATTCAGGACACGTTTTACCACCACAGAAGCACAGCAATAAATATTCTTGCACAAGAATATTGTACCTAATTTTTCCCGGGCTGAGCTCACTAAGCTAAGTAGCCTGTGATCGTGAGCTATTCCCCAGACATGCATAGACTCTGGTTACATACCACTCTGCACAGTTCTATAGTTACTAAATTTGTGTTGTGCCATCCTGGAGAGGGTGGAAAGGAAATAGCAGTAGTGGAATGAATGAGTTGGACCCAGAACAACTTAGCAGGTGGAAATCCATATAGGAAAACCCATGCTGAAAAATAGAAGAGGAAAAAAGAAATTCCAGGAGAAACTGCTCCCAACTCCACCCTGTGATCAATTCCCAAACTCCTTTCCTGGAGGAGCTCTGAGGCCTCTAGGAGATAGAAGGTCATATACTCAGACATTTATTGATGGAAAAAAGGTGAAGTCTAACCCTTTCTTTGTCTTTTTGATCATTAAATGAAGAAATGTCATAGATGCTATAGTTCCTCTGAAACGTTTGACTAATTGCCTGAATTGGGAACAATTTTTTTTCTATCATTGCCTCAAGTTTTTTAACAGTTTTTTTTTTTTTTTTTTTTTTTTTAAAGAGAATGCTCTTGAAGAATTCAGGCAACACCGTAAAGTAACATTTATTCATTTGAAGTTTTATCCTCTCTTTCTGAGATCCTCTGAAAAAGCTTAACGTTTATCCCTCCAATTTTGCCCTGCTTTAGCAAGTACTAAAATTTTTTGCCCTGAGTTGTTTTTTCTTTTTTAAACAAAGCTGAAATTAACACTGCTCCCTTGTCCCAACTATAAAAGCTCTTCCTTTACATAATGGCTTTCACCCATATGGGAAGGAAGCTTATGAGTCTATCATAAGCTACATAAAATGAAATTCTCTAAATCTCAATGAAATAGTGTCTGTCTTTGGCCTTTCTTTACTAAAAGAGTAAAGGATTTAGACGTAAAGAAAACAGATAGTTGAAATCTGGGCTCCTTTCCTTCCCAGAATGTGCTTGCTCCAAAGTAGGTCAGACTGCACTGCTACAAATCTTAACAATTCTTTTTAATACTTTCACTGGTTACATTTGAGGGCTTGGAGGAAGAAGAATTCCTTCAATTAATTAAAGAAAAATTACAGTAGTAAAAAAAAGGCTCTGGACGTGCGAGGATCTCTATCTCTACCCCCAGTGAGTTCGTCAACATTAAAATTATTATCAAAAGAATCGCTGGTAGTGACGCAATTAGTATACAATAGATGCTTCCGTGATCTGCCATGGTTGACTGCGGACATTCATTCCCCCTCCTGGTGTCTGAGCTGACGCAGCTTTGGAAGAGGCCAAGACCAAGCTGCAAGAAGAGAAAACTGGAAAGAACTCGACCACTCTCAGAGTGACATCCTCTCCAGGAGTGTCTAGGGCTGGTGTTTTTCAAACCCACAATTCAAGAGAAACTTACTAGAAGGCACAGATTTGGATGGAGGTGTGTAGGTGACGCAAATACACTGAAAGCTTGCCTATTCTAAGTCTCTAGGGGGCATACTGTTTCTGAATCCAAATCCAGTTATTTATTTATTTATTTACTTATTGATTGATTTATTTATTTATTTTGGCCCCTAACTCTGATATTTCTTCCTTAACCACAAAGTGATACAGGTGTACCTAACAGCAGCCTTGCCAGGAAGTAAACAGTACAATTTTGTCACGGAATCAAAATGTTGCCAGTTTATTTTCTTTCCTTTATTTTTTGGGTGAGGCAGGGTTTCATTCTGTTGCTCATCCTGGAGTGTAGTGGCATAATCACAGCTCACTGCAGCCTCGACCTCCCAGGCTCAAGCTAAATTTTCTTTCTAATTATGTATTTGTGACTTCAAAATCTTTTAAACTCCTTTTCTAAATCATCACAAGCCAGCAAAATCTGCTGAGCTTTAAGGGATTTTTAAAAGACCTCTGGCTTATTCTCTTAGCACAGCTGAGTCTCTGCAAGATATTACCCCAGAAAGATGACTCTTCATTAAGCTATCCAGAAGTAAAATTTTCCAGTGTTCCCCCAATTAACCAATCTAGGACAACACAGATACCATCAACAAATTCTGTCGCCTTTGTATCTAAAAGATAGAGGCCTTGTTTCAGTCCGCGCTGGGAGGGAAATACTGTTCTTGTATTATTACTTATGTCCCTAACATTACTTTCTTAACTGTATTTATTAGCAGTTACCAAAAATATACTGCATAAGAAGCAATCTGAAGACTCAGTGGCATAACAAAAGTATTTGTTCTTGGTCAGGTATTTGTGTGTTGTTAGAGAATTGATGACTCTATCTGGGTTGACCTCGGCTAGTCTGACATTCAAGCTGTGGGTTGAGACCAGGTCTACCCCACTTGTCTCTCATTCTCCTCAGATCAGCAGCTTCCAGAGGTCTGGTCTTCCTGTGTGAGGGAAAGCAGAAGTACAAATGAGCATGCCCATCCCCACTGGTACAAGTAAAGCTTATGTCTGCTTCACACCCACTAACGTTCTTTTGGCCAAAGCAAATCACACGGCCAAACCTAACATCAAAGGAGCCAAAAAATAAACCCTACTTCCTGTGGTAGAACCACCGACTCACATGACAAGAGCGTGGACTGGAGGGCAAGTGGGAAAAGTAATGTAAGCTACCTCCCAAATCTTTTCTATTTTAAACTAAAGCTAGGCTGTACATAACCATTTTTGGAACCTCAGAAGACTTCACGGAGAATCGATAAGCTTCTGAATTTCCCCATTACTGGGTATATACCGAAAGGAAAAAAAGTTACTCTAGCAGAAAAATACATGCACATGTACATTCATCACAGCACCATTCACAAGAGCAGACATGATATCAACGTAGGTACCCATCAGTGGTGGATTGGATAAAGAAAATGTGGTATATATTGACATGTTTTTGCTCTGTGTCCCCATCCAAATCTCATGTTGGATTGTAATCCCCAGTATTGGAGGTAGGGCTTGATGGGAGGTAACTATGTCACTTTGCCAGCCAGAAACCTTTGTGGCCAGTGTTGCCTTTGCCCAGGTTTTTACTCAGGCCCACTGGGCTCGTTCCACCCACTTTGCCTGACAGGCTGCACTCAGCTAGCACTATTGGCCTAAATCTCACGCCTGCCAAGGGCAAGCCAGGCACAGAGCAGAGGGAGGTGTGCGAGCAAGTGAGCATGGGGTCCAGCCACTAAACACAGCCAGGCATGCCGGCTGCAGTGGGGTGGGCAGCTCCAAATGCTGGCACTGACACTGGCTCCCTGTGAAGCTGCAGCTGGACCAGGCATACAACAAACAGCTTCCACAGCTGGCACCAGGGAATGTGGTGGCATCGGAGGCTAGAAGACACCAGGAACCACAGAGTCTCAAAAAGGGTGTCACAGCCCTGGCTTAGGGAGCTCCAAGATCTGGGCTTGCTGAAGGGCCACAGCTCTTCTCTCTGTCTCTCTTCTCTCCTTGTCACCCACAATGTGGTAAGCAAGGGGCATGTTTCAGCCCTGTTTGTGTTACAGCTCTTTCAGCCCTGCCATTCGGTAGGTCTCAAGTTCTTGTCCTGTGTCCAGGAAGAATGAGGTGCCAGGAACAAGTGTAGGATGAGTAAGGCCAAGAGGAGTTTTACTGAGTGACAGAACAACTCAGAGGAGACCCTCAGGCAGGTTATCCCAAAGAGTGTTCAGCTCTCAGCAGAGAGAAGACCCTGGAGTAGGTAGCTCCTCTCCACAGGCAGGCCATCCCACCACCTCTTCAAGTCTGGCTGAGTCTGGGCTTTTATGAGTTTCAGAGGGGAGGAAGTGTGTGCTGACTGGTTCATGGATGGCCATAGGCAGGTTCAGAAAAGGCACCAAAGCTCACATGCTGGTCAATCAGTCCAGCCCCCAGGCTTCAGGTTGTCCCTGGCTTGAAAGTGGGGCTTCACCTGGGACCCACCTCTTTCCACGCAGAAGCCTGTCTGCCTTCTGCTGTTCCTCAGGCTGTCTGTGTTGAGAGGCACCTGCAGGCCCATGTGAAGCCTCCCTCAGCACCCTCGCAGCCTCCCTCCCATGCTTGTCAGTGCCCAAAATCCGGAGGGGGCTGAGACAGCAGGGGGCTGGTGTGTCAGCACTGCCCCAAGCATGTGCATACCCAGACAGGTTGCAACAGCACCTGGACTCATCCTCAACTTTGCTCTGAGATCAGACCAGGCACAAAGAGTAGGGAGAGGCCAGGCAGCAGGAGCAGGTACCTGTGAGCCTGTGGGGGTATGGGGGTCTCCCCGGATCCCCAAGAATGTAGATGCCCAGGTCTGCAGCTGCAGCTGTGTCTAGGGAGCATAAGGCTCTTGCCCCATCAACTCAGGAGGGGGCAGGGCTTCCAATTGTTCCCAGCTCCCACTGGCTCCATGGAGCATGCAGTCCCAGCCCTGCCTCCTGGACTGCAGCCGGCATCATGGCAGCGATCGCTCCAGGTGGATCGCTGCTGCCATCAATTGGACCACGGGGGTAGTTCCTAATGGTTTAGCACCATCCCTCTAGTGTTATGATAGAGTTGTCATGAGATCTGGTTGTTTAAAAATATGACGCACTTCCCTGCCTGCCTCCTACTCCAGCCGTGTAAGAGGTGCCTGCTTCCCTTCATCTTTCACCATGATTGTGAGTTTCCTGAGGCCTCTTCATCCATGCTTCCTATACAGCCTGTGGAGCACTGAGCCAATTAAACCTCTTCTCTTTACAAATTACCCAGTCTCAGATATTTCTTTATTGCAGTGCAAGAATGGGCTAATACACATACACACTGTGGAATACTATGCAGTCATAAAAAGAATGAAATCACATCCTTTGCAGCAACATAGATGCAGCTGGGCCATTATCCTAAGTGAATTAATGCAGGAACAGAAAACCAAATACTGTATGTCCTCACTCATAAATGGGAACTAAATATTGGGTGCTCACGGACATAAATATGGGAACAATAGACACTAGTGACTACTCGAAGTGGGGAGAGATGGAAGGGGGAAAGGGCTGAAAAACACCTATTGGGTAGGTACTATGCTCACTCTCTGAGTGGCAGAACCATTCATACCCCAAACCTCAGCATCATGCAATATATTCATGTAAGAAACTTGCCCATGTACCCTCTGAATCTAAAACAAAAGTTGAAATTATTATTTTTTAAAAAAAAAAGTCTGGCCCGGTGTGGTGGCTCATGTCTGTAATCCTAACACTTTGGGATACCGAGGCGGGTGGATTACCTGAGGTCTAGTGTTCGAGACCAACCTGGCCAAAATGGCAAAACCTCATCTCTACTAAAAATACAAAAATTAGCCTGGCATGGTGGCACGCACCTATAATCCCAACTACTTGGGAGGCTGAGGCAGGAGAATTGCTTGAACCTGCGGAAGCTGAGGTTGCAGTGAGCCGAGATCATGCCATTGCACTCTAGCCTGGATGAAACAGCAAAACTCCGTCTCAAGAAAAAAAAAAGCTTTTGGATTTCAATGTTGGCTCCTTCACGAGGTGGCGAGGTAACTTTGAGCAGATTATTTATGTTTTCCAGGCCTCAGTCCCTGAGTGTGTAAAATGAGAGAAACAAGCCTACTTTACATGACTGCTGGGATGACTAAATGAGGCAGTGTAGAGAGCTTAGCATAAGGTGTTGTGCGTGGAAAATGGGCTCTATAAATACTAGCTGTTAATAATAGCTATTCAATAGACGTTTGCTGGAAAATTACTACATTTGTTTGAAAATGCCAGGAATTTTTCTGGGCTGTGATGATATAAAGATACCTGGTGTAGTTCCTGAAACAGGTAATGGTAACTAGGGGTGCATGGGCAGGAGGCACCTAACCAGCCCAGAGCATCAGGAAAAGCCCCTAGAAGAGATGACATAGAGTCTTGGAAAATGAATGTGAATTTGCCAGAGAAGTGGGGAATTTGCCAGACACTGGGAAAGGCAGGGAGGGCATTTCAGGCAGAGGAACAGCCAGAGAGTATCTGGTGTGCTCAGAGGAGATATGCCCTGCGTACATAGTGGAGAGGAAGATAAGCTGGAGGAGTGAGGTGGGATAAGGGACAAATTTAGTTATCATAATTATTTTTTGCTAAGGAGTTGGATTATATCCCAAAGGCCATTAGCCAACTAATACTGTTCAAATTGGAATCAATCATTTAATTGCATCATCTCCAACCTACATTAATGCTACACAGTCTCATTTAAACTCCTGTGACACAGAGAGGTCTGGAGTCTGCTGGAAGTGAGATCTTCAGTTACAGTTGCTAAGAGGAAAACAGGAACCTTGGTTGTACTTTCAATCTCACGCAGTTCAGCAAAGGTTTAATAGAACCTCTTTCTGTGTCCAACACAGTACTTGGCACTTGGGATAGAGAGTTGGGATGGAGTGAAAAGTGTGAACAGACACGATGTCTCCTCCTAGAAGTTCCAACCTAAGGGTTGGGTTCCAGCAAAAGGCAAAGCAAAGCATATCTCATAGAAGTGCTGCAGCTGTGACATGTGCCCTGCCTTCATCCCTCAGCCTGTCCCATCTCAGACCATGCCCTCTTTTAGGTTATATTTTCTGGACAGTAAACAGGGCTCACCACCGCTGAGCAGGATAGGCTCTTCTTGGTGGCACTCAATGCCGGTCTTCCCTCTCCTGCTGCATCCCCATGGTTTTCTTGAGGAAAGAAGACAGGGTCAGCAGGGGAGGGTGGAGGGTTGAGAGTGAAGGGAGGCTTGGATTCACTGTGCCTTGCCTTTCCTGCAGGGGAACAATTAAACAGCTTGTGAAGCCCAATTCTGTATCTCACAGGCATTGAAGAAAGGGATTTTAAAAATCTGATTCTAGGCATGAATTAGAAATGAGTTTCTGCTGAATTTTTTAAAGTTGTACTTGTCACACCATTCAGTGGTCATTATCCCTTTTTAATGAATCCACAAGGTTAGTTTTATGATTTGCAAGAAATTCAGAGTTTCAGGAGACACTCTGTATGTTAGAGAACCCCTCAGGCCAAGGTCATTCTTTCCAACAAGTAATTAAGCAGCCCCTTTTCTAGGGTGCTCCAGCCTCGTGGGGACCCCTTGTGGGGCAGCATCCTTCCCCTGGATACCACCTCTCCAGATGCTTCCAACTTTCAGGCCCAGCCTGCTCTGCTTCCATACGAGGTCACCCAGTCCTTTCGTACCTTGACAGACTCCAACGCTGAATGCCTGGACCTCGAAGCAAGTGCTTCTCTCAGCTCCTCTTATGAGTGTTGGGTGCCGCCTCATCTTTCCCCAAGACATTAGAAGCCAAAGGTCACAGATGCCTTATCAGACCTTCCTGCTGCCCTAGCTCAGAGCCAGTGGGTGGGATCCACCTTCACTTGATGGAGACGATTTGAGAGCCAACCCCCAGCAGGAGGGTCTTGTAGGCAGGCTCTGCCCTGTCCTGGGTCAAGCAGGACCCACTTTTCTATTTCTATTTATTTCTTGTTGCAGCTGTAACAACATACCACAAACGTGGTGGCTGAAAACCACCCAGAGGTTGATTATCTCACCCTTCTGAAGGCCGGAAGGCTGACACAGGTGTCACTGGGCTAATACCAAGGTGTCAGAAGGCTGCATTTCTTCCAGAGGCTCTGAGGGAGAACGCTTCTTGCCTTTTCCAGTTTCTAGAGGCTTCCTGCATGTCGTGGCCTCAGCTTCTTCCATCTTCAAGCCAGCAGTGGGTGATTGAGGCTTTCTCACATCTCAGCACTCTGGCACCAATGCTTCTCCCGTCCTCTGCCACAGTTTAGGACCCTGTGATCACAATGGGAATGCCAGGATAATCCAGGACCACTTCGTTTTCTTCAGGTCAACTGATTAACAATCTCTAACCATCTGCTCCCTTCATTCCTCCTTGCCATGTAACATAACATATCCACAGGCTCTTGGGACCAGGACAGGGATGTACGTGCGGGCCACAATTATGCTTACCACAGTAATCAAGGTGAAGGAGATGATACGAAAAAACAAACGAACAGACAAAAACCCATTTCCCCAGCTTGTTTAGTGGGACAGACAACCAGAGAGCCCCACGCGGCGGAATGCTCCCAAACAGGAAGGGAAAAGGAATTACTGTTATAGAAACATTTCATTTCCTCCACTTAACTTCTTTCATCCTCCCAGGATTTGAAGTTGCCAAAAACGTGGGAGCCTTTCCTTTGTTTATGGCTGCGACTTTGACACGTTAATGACAGGGGACTTCGCTAGGCTTGAAAGAGCAGGGAGGACAGAGGAGACAGCCTGCCTTTCTTCCATCTGCCACGGGCCTATTGGAGCCATCATTTCACCTCGCTCTGCGGAGGTTTTCTTCGTGTATTCCATGAGGATGAGGCCATCTGCTTCCCTATCTGTAATTAGTTGCACCCTTGTGTTTCTGCTGCTTGCACTGTCATTATGTTCGGGTTCTTAAAAGTATGATGTGCACCTCCCCTATTTGAATCAAGACTTCTTAGAGAACAGTGCATGTTTTCAGTGCCTGAGGGAGGGCACCCGATGGGGAAGGAACCTCTGGGGGATGTTCTGAATCCTAGAGGGGCAGTCAGGCTGCTGTCTTACTCTTACCTCCTGGGAAGACGCAGTCACAGTCAACAGGGAAACATCTTACCATCAATTCTGAAAGCCTCGTGCAAGCTGCTTGGCTTTGTAATTCAGGAGACTAAGGCAGGCCTGCTGGTTGTCCAGAGCAGGAGATAGGGACCAGAAGGCGAAGATGGGATCCTGAGTGTGAGTCATTCTTACCATTTTGTCCTCAAACAGAAAAATGTGCTGGTGGTGGGAACCAAGCGGAGGAATAGGCAGGTTCTAACATTAAGGGCAGGGAGAAGAGAGGGGATGAGGATGCAGCAGCATGGGAAAATACTTGGTAAGAGATAGCTGGGAGAATGAACAGGTTTAAAAATTAAATTAAAAAAAAAAAGAGCAGCCACTCCTTTTGTCCCCCTTGTCTGGTGTGACGTGGTCTTGCCAAGATTTTTTCATCATGGTCCTATCAACAATTTACCTGATAGGAAAAAAAATAACGAAAAAGCTGGCCTTTTAGAGAACGTGCTCACAGAAAGCAACTGTTTCCCTAAGGACTTGCTCCAGTCCCATCTCTACATCTGGGACCTGGAGAGAGAGGGAGTCAGGGCATGTGGCCTGATGGTGGACATTCTCTGGCAGTGCGGGAGCCACACCTCAGGCAGCACCTGGTCTGTGCATGTCCTGGCGGGTGAGCTGATGTGGGGACCAACCCTAGCTCCCCCTGGGTCCTGCTGCTCTGCCACTTTTTGGTAGAAAGGGAGGGAGACCCAAACTGAGTAGTCAGAGCTCCGTTGTATCAACAGACCTTAGCATAGATGCTGGGGGTGGTCGTGGCTTCTATGGGTGAGCCATTTTATGTTTGAATAGTCACATAGTGTACAATTGCAAAGGAATAAAAGAGTACACAGTGAAAAGGTTTCCTTCCATCCTTGACTCCAGACACCTAATTCCTTCACTGGAACCAACTCATGTAATTAATTTCTTGTGCACCCTGCCAGAAGTATTTAATGCATATATAAGCAAACATGTTCAAGTATCCTCTCCCCTCCTTTGGAAATGTAATTGTATTATTTTAAAGGGAATCTATTCTTTAGATCACTTTTAGGTTCATGGCAAAATTGAGCAGAAGGCACAGAGATTTCCCATATGCTCTCTGCCCCATACATCCACAGCCTCCGCCCTTAACAGCATCCCTCACCAGAGTGGTACATGCTGTTATAATCAATGAACCTACATTGATGCAACATTACCACCCAAAATCCATAGTTTACATTAGGCACACTCTTACTGTTGTACATTCTAGAGATTTGGGAACATATATAATGATATGTATTCACCATTGCATTAGTTTCACTGCCCTAAAAGTCTCTGTGCTGTGAGTACTCATCCCTCCGTACCCCAACCCCTGGCAATAACTGATCTTTTTGCTGCCTCTATAGTTTGGCCTTTTCCCAAATGTCACATGGCTGGACTTACACAGTATGTAGCCTTTTCAGATTGGCTTCTTTCATTAAGTAATATGCATTTTAAGTTTTCTCTGTGTCTTTTTTTGACTTGACAGCTCATTTCTTTTCAGTGCTAATACTCCATTGTCTGAATGTACCAGAGTTTATCCACTCACTTACTGAAGGGTATCATGGTTGCATCTAAGTTTTGGCAATTATGAATAAAGCTGCTTTCAATATCCATGTGCAGGTTTTTGGGCAGACATGGGTTTTCAGCTTCTTTGGGTAAATATCAAGGAGTGTGATTGCTGAATCACATTGTCTCCGTCACCTTTTATCCATATACAGTGTTCTGCATCTTGCTTTTCTGGTTATATTTTAGAGATCATTCTCTATTATCTCCAATGAACTCTTTATGTCAGAAAAAAAAATTGCATTGGAAGGATTATGCATCTAAGCTTATGAAAGGAACATTTTTCTCTTTGATAGCCGTTTTGTGAGACATGGTCATGGAAGATGAAAAATCCCCTTGGGAAAAAAAAAACGTCCTGTTGAGAAAAAAACCTATGGTGTAAATAGTTCATTAAATGGGGGAGTCGGGGAGGGAAACATTCTGGAAGCAGGAACATCATCATGGGGCACAGGGGACAAGCACACTCTTTGATGAAATGAACAAAAGATACAGAGTCAGAAGCTTCTGAACTCCGGCTCCTTCTCTTGCTATAGCCTTACAAGTCATTCTTGGACCTGGATCCTCGCCTTTCTCACCTATAAAAAAGAACCAATGAAAATGCCTATTTCACTGGTTTTTGGAAGAATCAAATGAGATAATGTACAAGACAGAAGTCTTTGGAAAACATTAAGTGCTAGATGGATATATTCACTCTCTTGGCGATACCAGAGTTCCAAGCCCTGGATGCTGAGTAGAAAGCTGACGTGTCCCCATGCCCCATGGAGCTTATATTCTCAGGGTGTGGGCAGGATAAATGAATAAGCAAACAAGAGAGTTTGAAAGGTAGTGCTAAGAAGGAAATAGCACACAGAGAGGTGAGTAAGTGGTCAGATGGGTGCCCAAGTGAGACAGAGAGGCCAGAAGTATGGCCTCCTCAAGGGGTTCCTATGGGGCTGGTTGCCATCCAAGGCAAGGAAGGAAGGGTGTGGAAGCCAGATATAAATTATCTGTGCCCAGCAGTGCCAGGGGAATGGCAGCGTTGGGAGGAAGGTTGGCAGACAGCCAGGTTGTTTTCTCCTTTTTCAAACTGAAGCTTCTCCTCCTGGCCTTTTCTCTTTCTAAGGCTTGTCTGGGGCTGGTGGCACCAAGCAAGGCGGTGGAGGCCATAGGCCAGTGTAACACAACTCTCATCCATGCACAGATCCGGAACAGGAGCCCGAAGGAGGTCAGAGGTAGCAGGGAGCCCAGCCAGCTACACGCTTTCCTTCCACACTGCCTCTGCAGCTGGGCTAAGCTGTTTGTTTGGATTGTAGAGTGGTTTTTTAATTTTCTGCTAACACCACAAAGCAGCGCATTTGTGCATGTTTATGTGTGAATATTTAAAATGAAACAAACTTTTATATAAATGTACAAACGGACAGAGCTGTATTTCTAAGCTTTTGCTGTACTTCTAATTGCAATGAGAGCAAAACAGCTTCTCAGATTCACCCTTCATTCAAAAGAAAGCCTGGAGCCACCAGGGTGGGGGTGGGGGTGGTAAGAATGGGCCTGAGGTGTCTCAAGCTGCAGGAAGAGAATCCAAGAGGGACCTGCCTGAGCTCCTATTGCAAATGCCCCAGAGGTGACTGAAAGGCTCCCAGCCTAAATCCAAGTTTATCCCAGGCCACCTTGTGAATAATAGAGGTAATAGTCATCCTCTACGAAAGATACACTATGTGCAGAGTACAAAGGTTAAGGATGTTCTCCAGTTCTCCCAACACACCCAGGTTGGTGCTGCCCAGGTGGGTCTCAGGGACTGGTAGGTAAGGGGTGGAAACCAAAGGGAAACCTGCACCATCCTCTGAGAAAGCCTTGATTTAAATAAAGTTTTGTGACCCGACTAAGGGCGAAAGCTAGTCAGTGGCCCAGCTGGGATCCCAACACAGGTGCACCTAGTTCTAGATGCAGCATCTCTCAACCCGTAGCAGTGTATTTGGGCCCCCATTTCCATCCACAAGTCACCAGAATCCTCAGGTTGCGGGTCTCAGGGACCCCTGAGAGGCTGCTCAGGGATCCCACTAAAGACCACCAGGCAGACCCAGTTTCCTAAGCAGAGTCTATAACCTGGCGATGTTGGTGAGAAGTTCCCGGGTAACCTCTGACTGTGCTTTGCAGCGTGCAGGGAAGCCTGGCACCATTGCGTTGTCTCACTTGGGTTCTTGCCTTCTGTCTACCTTCCACTCATCAGCCTTAACAAGATTGGAGACCAGGGTAGGAATCTATTCTGATTTATTCTTTCTCACTAATCATCTATTAAAAATTACCTATCCCAGGCCAGGTGTGGTGGCTCACACCTGTAATCCCAGCAGCACTTTGGGAGGCTGGGGCCAGCAGATCACCTAAGGTCAGGAGTTCAAAACCAGCCTGGCCAACAAGGAGAAACCCCATCTCTACTTAAAAAACACAAAAATTAGCTGGGCATGGAGGCACACGCCTGTATTCCCAGCTGCTCAGGAGGCTGAGACAGGAGAATCACTTGAACCCAGTAGGCAGAGGTTGCGGTAAACCAAGATCTCACCACTGCACTCCAGCGCTCCAGCATGGATGACAGAGCCAGACTCCATCTCAAAAAAAAATTACCTATCCCAAAAAGAGGTTAGTTGTTGCCTAGGGCTGAGGGAATGGGGAAGAAGGAAGAATGATTGCTGAAGGAAGAGTTATCTCTGATGGGTACAAGGTTTCTTTTGGTTTGCTGAAAGTATTTTTGGGATTAGATAGTAGTGATTGTTGTACAGCACTGCGAATATATTAAAAACCACTGAAATGTACACCTTATATTGGTGAGTATGTAGTATGTCAGTTACACCTAGAAAAACTGTTAACAGAACATTACCTGTCTCATCTCTCGTCTTTTCATGACTATTGAGTGATTAGATATGGTAGGTTTTATAGCTATAAATTATTCGGTCTATAAATATGTCTATAAATTATTTGGTTCTCTTCCATTGAAGAGACAGAATTTAGTAACCCTCCCCTTGAGTATGGGTTGGACTTACTGACTTTATCCTAACAATTGCATGTGCCAGGCTGGGCACGGTGGCTTATGCTTGTAATCCTGACACTTTGGGAGGCCAAGGCAGGAGAACCACTTGAGTCCAGGAGTTTAAGATCAGCCTGGCCAACATAGGAAGACACTGTATCTTCAAAAAAACATAAAAATTAGCTGCGTAGTCCTAGCTACTGAGGAGGCTGAGGCAGGAGGATCACTAGAGCCCAGGATATCAAGGCTGCCATGAGCTATCATTTCACCACTGCTCTCCAGCATGGGTGATAGACCAAATAATGACGATAATAATGGCATTTGCCAGAAGTGAGAAAGTTTAACTTCCAATAGCAAGCATTACAGCTTCCCCCTTGCTTCTCTTCCTTGGATCACTCACCCTTAAAGGAAGCCAGCAGCCACGTTGTGAGGACACTCAGACAGCCCCGTAGAGAGCACATGTAGTAAGGAACTGAGGCCTCCTACGAAAAGTCACCTGAGTGAGCCATCTTAGAAGCCGGTCCTCCAATCACAGTCAAGCTTCCATGTGACCGCAGCCTCGGGCCAGGATCTTCACTGCATCTTCACGACAGACCCTGAGCTAGAACCACTAGCTAAGTTGCTCCCAAATTCCTAACCTGCAGAAACTGTAAGATAATACATGTTTATAATCTTAAGTCACTAGACTTTGGGATAATCTGTTAGGCAGCATTAGTTAACGTAAGATACAGTAGAATACATGATTAGATAGCAATCTGTTAGATTGTACTGGTAACAATTGGCTAATCTGGGGTAAAGTTTGGACAAACACTGATGGGTGATACTTTATCCTTCCAAATAATGCCTTTCTATTTCAACAGAGTAACCTACGGAGAGCCACAGTGCCTCAATTCAAAAACACCGTGACAATGGCAAATATTTCCACCTTGGTGGTAGGCCTGTAGGGGAGGTTATTTTTGATCCAGGGCTGGGGAGTTTCTGTGGCTTTCTAATTACGCCATGCAGCCAGCTGCCTGTTCTTCCTACGAGTGTGTCTGCACTCATTCCTCAGGTGGCATAGAGAGACAATTCCTGTCAGAGGCAACAGGGGCAGAGACTCGATAATGCCACCAGCCTCCAAGTGGCACGAAAACGCTCCTTTCTCTCTAGGGTTCCTATTTCCCTTTCTTTTCATAGCACCACTTCCTTTGACTACCTGATCTCCCACAAGCAAAGGTCAGCCACTCTGTCCTTTATGTCCTTCACTCAGGGGTCTTTCCATTCTGGCTAAGTTATGCCTTTGCTGCCTGCTGACTTTTTCTCTTTTTTTCATGTCTTCTGTCTCCTTTGACATTTGTTGCTGCTACAGCTGTTTGGAAAGCCTGGAATTCTACTAAGAATGTACTGAAAGCTGGGGATTGGCATGTCAGAGGGCTAGAGTCCACAGCAGGGACTTCAGAGTGTCTTTACGCTTGTGTGAAACAAGCAAAGAGGTGCACACACACAGCACACCACCAACAAAACAACAGAAAGGAGAGAAGTGAGTGTAATGGCTACCCGGGGTCTGCCACCCCAGCCACAAGCCTGGGCGAGAGGTCAGGCTTTGACTCTACACCCTCCCCCATGCAGAGGTGACACCTCCCACCCGGGCTGAGGGCTATTAATAGGTAACTGACACCAAAATCATTTACAAAGGATTGATAGTAATCTCCCAAGCACACAATATCTCCTTTGCTATAATCTTTACCTTTGAGTATTTTATTTCTCCTTCTGCTTTGCATATGTTTGAGAATTTTCTTTGTCTCTCACTATCAATGCAAACAATTGCTTTGTATCCCCAGTTACTTACTCCAAGTTTTGCATTTTGTGGTTTCACTGCTGTCACTCTTTTAGAGACCATGAACCACTTGTGGCCCAGGAATTCCCAAACTGGGCTGAGGTGTCTCAGAGCACTGTAGGGAACTCACAAGGGCACTAAAGCTATTTTAAATTTTTGTGGGAAATGCAGCAATACTTGACATTGACAGACACCTCATGAACTGAGGTAGTTCAGCATTAAACCCATATTCTTTTCAATAACATCCTCTCTTTTCAAAGCTGAATTTTAGGTGGTTATTGTGGTAAAAAGGAAGTGTCACCCAAAATGTAACATGGCACAGAAATGAGCGTGGCAGTGTCCAATCTAATTCCAAAGTTTGAAAAACTGTGCAGTGTGCAACAGATACACACATCCTATCAGTAATTGTGAGTATTTAAGAATGGAATAATAATGTTAGTTTTTGGCTGGGCGCGGCGGCTCAAGCCTAAAATCCCAGCACTTTGGGAGGCCAAGGCGGGTGGATCACCTGAGGTCAGGAGTTCAAGGCCAGGCTGGCCAACATGGTGAAACCCCGTCTCTTCTGAAAATACAAAAAAAAAAGAAATAGCACGCACCTGTAATCCCAGCTAGTCAGGAGGCTGAGGCAGGAGAATTGCTCAAACCCAGGAGGCGGAGGTTGCATTGAGCCAAGATGGTGCCATTACACTCCAGCCTGGGTGACAGAGCGAGACTCTGTCTCAAAAATAATAATAAAAATAACAATATTAGTATTTGTTTCAATTTATATACTTTGTTTTCAAAAGGCTAGAATTATTAGCACATAAATATCCATTGAGTGATTTAGACCCAACTACTCAATAAATGGAAGTGGTAGGTGATTCTCTTGGCCTCAGAGCACTATTAATAATATGTCTGCTGCACTAAGACAGCAGTGAACTGAGGAAGTTTGGGGACCTCTGTTGTGGTCCCTTGTGAGCTATCCCCACCCCATCCATCTCTAGCGCTCCCCTGCTCCCCCATTCTATGCCTTTCCATGGGGCACTAGGTGCTGTTCACCAAGCTTGCCATGCCTCCTCAGACCTAGGACTTCACATGCACTCTTGACTCCACTGCAAATGGTCTTCTTTCTCCTCTATGTATACACCTCAGTCACCTGTAATGCCTGTAACTGCATCCATCACCGTGAATTGCATTGATATGGTTGTAGATTTGTTTTCTTACCAGACTGTGAGCTTCTTGAGAATAAGGAACGGATCCTATTTACCTCAGTATATGTAGCCGGCATTGAAGAAAAAGGGCTATGTGTGTTACTAGAAGCTATCTAGAATTCTGCTGGTTATGTACTGCCTCTTACCCTCTCCTCCACAGACACTCCTATTCTTTCCAACCGCCATTGTATCTGCAGTACTGAGAGTACAGAGACCAACCATGGAGCGTGTGGTCTTCCTTCCTCCTGAAATTATCCCTTTGACAGAAAGTTGCCTATGGGCTGGAACCTGGAGATTTTGCTTGGGATTCTGTTTTTCCTTAGGATGCTCTGGCTTAGCTTCGGGAAGAGTTCTAGAGCAGGGTGCCAGGCCAGACACTTCTGGTTGCAAGAAACAGAGACTCCTAAAGGAAGCAAAGAAGATTGTTGCATTGTGTGTGTTGTGTTTTGGTTGGTTGATTGGTTGGAAACCCAGCCTTACGCTTCTCTGGGACCAAGTATATGCCAGAAACAGCATCTGTACCAGGATCCCTCAGCAACTGGGCTTCACAGAGCCTAGGACTCCAGTCAGAAGCTCAGAGCTTGCTCTGAATCCAAGGCAGTACTGCTGTCCAGGTCACAGTGAACTTCACCCCAAGGCTCCATAGTCACTGTGACAAGTTTTTCCCTCCTCTCTCTCAGGCCCCACTCTAAGGTGCTCCCATTATCAATTCACATTCCAACCTTAGCCCTAGTTCAAAGTCCAAACAGAAGGAATCTGATTGTCCCAGGTGATCAGTGAAGTCTGTTGGCAGGGCTGTTTGGTAGAGGCCTCCACCTGGTTGTACTTGAGTCAGGTGTCTGCTTCTCATTCAGTGAGCTGAGGTTCAGCGAGGAGGCTCAGAGGCACCAGCGTGATGACTCACTGGAATAAAGTCCTCATTGGGAGTGCGAGTGCAGCAAATGCACCAAGGACTTTCCTCTCTGATCCCCACGGTCTTTACTGCTGTGTAATATTAACCAGCTGTTTTCTCAACAACAGTGCTTGTTCTATTACAGGATCCTTATTTATCGTCCTGAAACTGTCAGTTACAGTTTATGCTCTGATAATGCTCAGACATCCGGTTATAGAGCTATCGGTATCAAGCTCATTATTTAACGTATTAACAAGATGACACTCTCTGTTTCCTTGAGCAAGTCTCTTTCTCACTTGGGAGCTTAGTTGAATTGCCTATGAACGTGAGCACAAAAATGCTTTATTTGCCCAAAGAGAAGGTAGGGACCAGTTCACCTCTTAAGGTACTGTTTCATACCCAGAATCTAGAATTCTGTAGTGATTTATGAACTTAGAGTTTCCAGCCCACTGAATCAGGACCTATGTGCAAGATAAATGAGTCAATGAGGTAGAAAAAGAGAGCTTCTTAATTTGAGCAATGAAACCCATTAAATAAAGGAAACTGTTTTAATTGGTATGTCCAAATAATTGAGGACTTTGTCCTTGGCCTACATTGGTAGGTATTTTGTATTGTGCAGGCCAGGTCTGAATCTCCAGTGAAACCCTCTCTGGATCCAGGCTCATTCCCAGAGCTGACTTGCAACCCCAAAGATGGATTTTTCCCTAGGCCAGGCTTGAGTCTCCAGTGAAACCCTCCTTAGATCCAGGCTGATTCCCAGGACTGACTTTCAACCCCAAAAATGGATTTTTCCCTACTTCTCCCATGAATCTGTGGTGTCAACCATACCGTGGCCTCTGCCACTGAGTTATTCGATGTCTTAAACCATTTATTCACAAATTTCACTTTCATCTGAACTGTTTCTCTCTCTTAGACCTTCTTTCTTTTGAAGCATTAAGCCTTGTTCCAACTGTCTCTCTTGCCTGACCTTATACACATATTCAAGCCTCATTCAAAACATAAATCCCCTTCCTTGGACCCTGCATGATCTCCTAGCTTTCACTCCAGCCTTTATACCCGAGCTTAAGGAAGAAGTGGTCTATACTCAGAGTTCCCATTTCCTCTATCTCCCACCTCCAAACTGAGACAGGGGCACTTTTGCCCCCTGCACACTCCTAACTCTGCCTTTACCAGTATTACCAGGAATCTCCTAATATCCACCTAGAGCATCCCCCTCTTCAGGCCTGACATGCCTGGCCCTGTCCTTAGCATCTGACCTCAAGGATTCCTCCCTCCTGCCTGGAACCTGTGATTCTCAAATGTTAGTGAGCATCCAGATCACCTGGAAGAGCTTGTGCAGCCAAAACTTGCCAGGCTCCACCTTGCAGTTTCTGACTTAGAGGTCTGGTTTGGGATGCTAGGGTGTGCATTGCTAACAAGTTCCCTGGTGACGCCCATGCTGCTGGTCTGCAGATGACACACTAACTAACATTGCTGGGGGTGATTTTGCACCGCTCCCCTTTGAACATTTGGCGATGCCTCTAGACCTTTTTGGTTGTCACAGCTGGAGGGAGAGGCAAGGGGAGGGGGGAGATGCTGCTCAAATCTGAGAAGTAGGAAGCAGAGGACACCCCCATTCCTCCAACAACAAAGAATTATGTGACCCAAAATACCAATGGTGCTGAGGTTGAGAAACCCTGCCCCAAACACTCTTTCCTTGGCTGGCTCATCTCTGCTATCTTTTCCCTCTCCGTCTGTCATCCCCATGGCCTTACAAATACCACCTGTCCTCCCTTCTTCATTTCCACTGTCCTTCCTTGGTTCCAACTTTATAACCTCCCATATGGATTACTTACTACAAGAGCTTCTTTTTATTTATTTACTTGTTACTGCTTATGTTTCATTATTTTTTCCTTCTTTTTTTTTGAGACAAGGTCCCCTCTGTCACCCATGCTGGAGTGCAGAGCCATCGTCATAGCTCACTATAACCTTGAACGCCCAGACTCAAGCAATCCTCCCACCTCAGTCTCCCAAATAGCTGGTACTAAAGGTGCATGCCACCACATCAGGCTAATTTATTTATTTATTACTTCTTTCTGTAGAGATGGGGTCTCTCTGTGTTGCCCAGGCTTGTTTTAAACTCTTTATATCATGGGAGCCTCCTGCCTTGGCCTCCCAAAGTGCTGGGATTATAGGCTTGAGCCACTGTGCCTGGCCTACAATAGCTTCTTAAATGAACTTTTGGATGATAAAGTCATCCCTCCTAAATCGACATAAACTCTCTGAGCGTGTGGCTTCCCTAGTTAAAAGCCATTGTTGCTTCCCCTTCCCACCCAGTGCCAGTATGAGAACCCAGACCCTTGGGACTCACAAGCCTCTGTGAGCTGTCTCTTGCTGGCCTCACCCATCTGGCCTGCCCCATCGCCCTCCCCACATCCCACACTTCTGCCTACGAAATCTGCTAACAATTTCTGCTTTCTGTCTCCTGGTACATGTTGTATTCTCCCCCACCTAGAAAGCCCTTTCTTCATCTCTGCTGGGTGAATTCTTTTCCCAACCTTTGAGACTCAACAAGTGCCACCTCCTCCAAAAAGCCTTCCCTGACCCTCCTTGTCTGCTAACTTAACTGCTCCAATTGCGGGGCCTTGCAGAGCCCCGGGCTGACATCTGTGCTCATCTATCTTAATGCTTATCACCCGAGAGGTACAAGAGAACCCAGCACTAAACACACAGACTCTGAGCAGAAATTTTAGCATTTGAATCCCAGTTCTGATATTTACTAGCTGTGTGACCTTAGATAATGCACTTAATGGTCTGTGCTTCAGTTTCTTTTTTTTTTTTTTTTTTTTTTGAGACAGAGTCTCACTTTGCCACCAGGCGCCAGGCTGGAGTGCAGAAGCACAATCTCAGCTCACTGCAACCTCCGCCTCCTGGGTTCAAGCAATTCTCTTGCCTCAGCCTCCCAAGTAGCTGAGACTACGGGCGCGCGCCACTATGCCCAGCTAATTTTTGTGGATTTTTTTAGTAGAGACGGGGTTTCACCATGTTGGCCAGGATGGTCTCGATCTCTTGACCTCGTGATCTGCCCGCCTCAGCCTCCCAAAGTGCTGGGATTACAGGTGTGAGCCACCGTGCCCGTCCGCTTCAGTTTCTTTATCTGTAAAATGAGGTTGATGAGTGCCCACCTCACTAGGTTGTGAGGACCGAATGAGTTACTATACACAGAAAGAACTTAGAACAGGCTTGGCAATTAATAAGCAGTTTAATAGAGTTGGTCCTTGTTATTATTATTACTGACTTATCTGTTTACCTCACTGGGTTGTAAGCTCTGTGAAGATAGCAGTATGTTTTTGATTTCTGTATCCTCTTGTCCACAGTAAGCATTTAATAAATATAAGTTAGATCTGTAAACTCCCTGAAGGCAGAGGCCTGAAAAACTGATGTATTTCTTCTCTTTCTCCCTCCCTCCCTCTCCTTCCCTTCTTTTCTTTTCTTCCAGTCTGTCTGACATCATTTATTCATTCAACAAATGTTTACTGAACACTTGATATATGAGTCATTATTGTCCACGTCCTTGGTTTCTAGGAGCATAATACAGTGCAAGAGGCACTGAATTAAGAGTTGAAAAAAACAGGCCGGGCAGGGTGGCTCAAGTCTATAATCCCAGCACTTTCGGAGGCTGAGGCAGGCGGATCAACTGAGGTCACGAGTTCAAGACTAGCCTGGCCAACATGGTGAAACCCCAGCTCTACTGAAAATACAAAAAAGTAGCCGGGCGTGATGGCACACACATGTAGTCCCAGCTGCTCAGGAGGCTGAAGTACAAGAATCACTTGAACCCAGGAGGCAGATGTTGCACTGAGCTGAGATCGCGTCACTGCACTCCAGCCTGGGAAGTAGAATAAGACTCCACCTAAAAAAAAAAAAAAAAAAAAAGGTTGAAAAAATCTTGAGTTCCGGCTAACCCCTTATAGGCCTTGCACATCAAACAAGGATAATAGTGTCTTTCACCCTCCTCTGTCTCCATAATGTTATGACACTATCATGAGATAACGAACTTATAGAAAGTATAGGACAATCATCAAATGTAAAAGATTTATTTTCCTAACCCACCTTATTTTTTTTTTTAATGACTCTGGAACAAAGGCATTGGTCTGACCTACGATTATTTGCATACGGCTCTTCACAGGTGAGTTGGAGAAAATGTTAGGTGAGAAATAAATGTGCTGAGGCTGTGAGAAGCAAGAAAGCTAAGGGAAGAGCTTCACTGTACAGAGTCATGCAGTCAGCAATCAGCAGTTTCCAAGGTGTGTTTCGAACAACACTTATTCCAGGTGATGGTAACAAGTACTGGGTCGGAGAGGGAGTTACCTATAGTCAAATAAATTTGGGAAATACTGGGTTAAGCAAATCCAAACCGGACTTTTTAGCGCCTTTAATAAGCTAATGTGCACAATGAATCTCCAAGAGGGGGACCTCAGATGTATGTAGGGTGCAGAATTTTCTAAAGTTATTGACTTCAGAACATTTTTCCATTAAATGCCTTGAGAAACAAGTGTTCCATGGTACACAGTTTAGGCAAGCACAATAGAAAACACTGTTTTGGACCATCTTTCTTACCTACAGACGTTGAAAGTGAGATCCAGAGAAATTAAACGACTTGCTCCAAATGACACAATCAGTAGAAGTCTGATTATCAGTCTAGGGCTTTCTCCAAAAAACCACACTAATGCCATTCTCTTCCAAACTCTCAGAAAATAAAGGCCTGAGGCTTCTGATTTAGTTTCCAACTTCAAATTCCAGAATCTCAAGAACATTCAAAGTAAAATTGTGAAGAAAATTGATAAAAGTAGATTTCATTGTCTTTCCATTTAGATATTGAATGATCTCATCCCTTCTCTGAAATTCTTAGTTCAAAGTATCCTTCAAGTCCCCTGCTTTCAATGCCTAGTATAAGAGAAGAGCTTAAACAATACTTGTCGACATGAACTCTGCCATGTTTCTCCTGTCACCAGGGAATCACCTCCCTCCCCCACATTCCCATCACACATTATCTGCACTATTCAATGGTAGTTTTCATAATCTTCCTTATAGTTATTTATACACATTCTCTTTCCAGCACTAGATTATAAAATCTTAGAAGAAAGGGTCTATGTCCAATCGAGGCCTATAAGTTGATGATCAAAACTATGTCCCAAGAAAAGAGCTACCATAATCATTTAAACTTTATTGTAAATTAATATGAGTCATTTCTTATGCTGTAATAGCCTGGAAAATTAGGTTTATGCTACAGTAACAAACAACCCCCAAATCTCAGTGATATAACCAAATAAAAGTTTCTCATACATGTTACTTATCTCATATGAGTCAGCAGAGGGCTCTGCTCCACACAGTCACTCAGGACCCAGGCTCATCATGGTGGCTTGACCAATGGCCTCCTCAATTACTGCAGCTAGAGAAAAGAGTGCTAGAGAACTCACACTGGATGTAACATGCCTTGGCCCAGAAATAACATAAGTCACTTCTGCTCAGCCCATTGGTTAGAACCAGTTATGTGGTCCTTCCCAACTATAGTGGGGCAGAGAAGTCTAATATTTCATGTGACCAGAAGGAAAGCAAAATTGGATGTGGGTGAACCACAGAAGTCTCTATCACACAATGGGTTTGTAAAAATTAAGCTTTCTTTCTAATAGTGGTATGATAGGCATTGAACACTTAACAGATGCTTGAAATCACTTTTTATTGATGAATGAATTGAAAGTTAGAGGTATTTAAAGTAACAGAAAGTGTTAAATGAATAAAGCATGATATTGGAATTCTAAACCAATTTTGTCCCTACTCTCTGACATTGGCAAAGTTGATCACCATGCTAGACCTCAGTTCTCTCATTGTAAAAATTAGAGACTGATTATATAATTTCTAAGTCCCTTCTAATGCAAATATTCTAATATTTTATGGTGGGGTAAAGGGCATTCATCCCAAGAATTACTTTCTCTTTCTTTATAAGAGAGCTCCTGTTAACAAAAGACCCACCACAGTCAGCAGAATTATGTTTTTAACACAAGCTGGGGTTTTGTTCTAAATAAATGGAGAAGCCACAGAAGAGAGAATAGCTGAGACAGGAAGGATCCAAAAATAACCTTTCATTTCAAGCCAGAGTCAAGAAGGAGCCTTAAGCAGGCTGGAGATGTCCACTTGTGTTTTGGGAAATACCAAAGTTGTCTCTTTGATCAAAGATTTTAAAAGAAGCAAAAAAATTCTTTCATGTTCTCTGAGCTGCTCTCGGGCCTGATCCCAGGAAACATTGTAACTGAGACTGGGGAACATTGAGTAGCCTTACGTTCTTATTTGGTCTGGTGCAACTCTTTATTTATTAAAGCCTTGGGGGCTCTTCAGGCCAGGGTTCAGTGTATTAATGTATGTAGTTTGCCTCCCTAGACAGAGGACAAATTTCAAAACCCCTTGCTTTAGGGTGACCCATTCTGAGCCAAGATATTAACTCTGAAGCTTTTTCTTTCTCTTTTCTTAGGCTGTAAAAGATATTTGGGGCCATGCTAGCAAAAGGTCATGCTAGCAAAAAGGTCACCTCACTCCTCCCCTTACCAATGCCTCTCTCCACGATCCTTACATGAATTGTTTTTTTTTTTTTTTTTTTTTTGAGACACAGTTTCACTATGTTGCCCAGGCTGGAGTGCAATGGCGTAATCTCGGCTCACTGCAACCTCTGCCTCCCAGGTTCAAGCGATTTTCCTGCCTCAGCCTCCTGAGTAGCTGAGATTACAGGCACACAACACCATGCCTGACTAATTTTTGTATATTTGGTAGAGATGGGTTTTCACCATGTTGGTCAGGTTGGTCTTGAACTCCTGACCTCAGGTGATTCACCCTCCTCGGCCTTCCAAAGTGCTGGGATTACAGTTATGAGCCACCGCACTCGGCAGTGAGTTGTATTCTTAATGTAATCTGGCCCACCAGCATTTCTTGAATATTAGCAATACGCAAACTATGTGCTAGTGTGAAATGAGAAGCCCCTAGTCCCTGTTTGCATGGGGCTAGGAAGGTCCTGGGGAGACAAACATGAAGTCAAACCACTGCAGGAGTGTGGTTTGTACTGGAGTACAAACCGCTGCAGTACTGGAGGTACCTATAGCAGGGTGGGGAGGTGGGGGTGCACACCACTGCTTGAGGGGCTCACGGGGAGATTTCTGGGAAAGAGTCCTTAACTTAAGGCCTGAGAAATCAATAAAAGTTTGCCAGAGGTAGGTTCTGGGGAAGGGTGGGGGAACAAGGGTGTCCCAGCTTTAGCCTAGGCCAAAGCACAATAAAATAAAATGGCATTCCATGCTCAGAGAACTTCAAATAATTTCAGGTAGTATAGAAGAGAGTTGTGTAGAGGTAGAGCCAGGGAGAGATCAGGAAAATAAATTCCCCAACCTCCAACGTCCTCTCTCTCCAATATTCTGCCAAATCTCTTGGGAGGTTCAACTCAACAAGAAGCTGGAGCCTATTGACATGGACAATAAAGAGCATGAGGTCTGGAGAGACAAATGGAAGACATCCAGCAATTTACTGCTGGCTCTGTTGACACTTTTGCTGGCTATGAGGGAGATATTTATGGTTAGGACTCTGTCCATCATGCTCATAGCATTCTCTCCTTTTTCATGGTCTTTTACTTCACATCCCAAGCAATGCTGCCCTATCCTATCCTTCTGGGCAGCTGGAATGTACTCTACGGGGTGTGAAAGACAAAATGTGCCAGACAACTAAAGAGATGATTTTATTCAGGCTATTGCAACAAAGAGAACACTCATGAGTGAAGAATGCTAAAGAGCAAGCAGGGAGTCTGGGGTTTACCATGTAGGTAAACAAGAAAATCATGAGAATGAGTGGAGGCAGGTCTTACCTATGTCATACGGAGGAGGATGATTCTTTGTGGTTAATCATTTCCCAGAATACAAAAGAGTGGGAGGATTTCTTAACTGTCACTGGTTTCTGAGAGGACAGGGCTCAGATAAAGTTTAACATTGCCAGTTCCCCGCTCCGTTCAAAACAAGTCAATATTATGCCTCGCTGAACAACTCAGAAGTGATCATAAGCCCTCTGGGTAGGGCAAAGCAGGGTCTAAGAAAGTTTCTCAGGGACTCTTCTTAGCATTGTTCTTGCAAAATTAGTTGAGCCATCTGTGGACAGGCGGTGGCAAAGATCAGTTTTTTTCAAGTCCTGGATATCAGACATCTTACATTTAAAAAGAGAGATAGTAATGTAAAAGGCTGCATTAAACAAAAAAGCTAGGAGTTGAAACCAGATGGTAAATAGTCTGATGGATGCCAGGAGGTCAGTGGAGGAAAATCTTTGGCCTGTGCAACACCATTCATTGAGTTTCTTGACGTTAGGACATCAATACCCGGGTGATGTTGTCCACAGTCTTGGTCGCCTCCCATGTAAGAGCTGCATGACCTGAGCACTTTGCTGGACTTCCTTCTTTAATGGCCCCAACAGCAGCCAGACAGCAGTGTGTCCAGGGAAAAGTTCAGCTCATGAATAATCTGTTGCAATGATGAATCCTTTGACGTTCACATCAAGTTGTTGGGCTTTAGTTACTCAGGGCTTCGTTGGATCCTAGAGAAAAGAGCCAGAGCGAGGCAACTTGGAGTTTCAATAAATAGGAATTTGGGTAATTAGGTATTCATCCTCCATGACACCAGGTCAGGTGGGAGAGATGAAAACTGGAAAACTTAGCATGGAGTGTTGTAGCTAGATATTGAAAGAAACTGGAAGAACTGAATATTTGGTGTGGACTGACAAGTTGGGCAAGGTAACAGGATCCAATCTAATTTGCAAATAGATACCACAAGTGATTCTTTTACCTGACAAAAAGAGGGGACAAAGACAACTAAATATCTACCAGAAAGATAGATTGTGCATATCCATGAAGTATGTGCAATTTATATTAAAGTGCAAAATAGCTCAAAAGTCATGAAGAGGGTCAAAATCTGATATCTGGGAAAGATTTACTCTGGGAAATAATTTTCCATTGATACACAGAAGTTCTCTCTATAGTCACCTTTTTCTTGCTCAGAAATATTCTCAAAGGCCAGGCACTGTGGCTCATGCCTATAATCCCAGCACTTTGGGAGGCCAAGGTGGGCAGATCACCTGAGGTTGGGAGTTCAAGACCAGCCTGACCAACATGGAGAAAATCCATCTCTACTAAAAATACAAAATTAGCCTGGCATGTTGGCACATGCCTGTAATCCCAGCCACTCGGGAGGCTGAGGCAGGAGAATTGCTTGAACCTGGGAGGCAGAGGTTACAGTGAGTTGAGATCGCACCATCGCACTCCAGCCTGGGCAACAAGAGTGAAACTCTGCCTCAGAAAAAAAAAATATATATATATGTATATATATTATCAAAGAGATTATCCTTCAACACAAAATAATGGTGGTCTTATTACATTTGGCCTGCTTATTTATGTAAGTGCAGCAAGAAGAGTGTAATTTACCATATATAGGTCTTTTTAAGTTTGCTTTGATGGAAGTGTTCATAAGGAATCTCAGATTGGACTTTTAAAAGCCACATAAGTTTAGGAAACCAAGCCAAGCACTTACCACCAGTTCTCACCTGCAATACTTATAGATTTGAGTGAATTCCCCTCTTTTTCAGGTTCCCAAAATATCTTCACATTCCTGAACCTCCCAGGAAGTGACTTCTTTTACTTAACTGAAGTGCTAGGAATCCTACAAGCCAAGCAGAGGACAGTTTTCCCAAGAGGGCTCTATAAGCATAGGCTCCATAATGTCAGCCTTTGTTCCTTAAAAGTGTTTGGTCATATCTAATTAAATAAGCATCATTCTCAAATATGACACTGTGGGTAAAGCCACAATTGCATAACCAAGGTTTCTAATTATGTCCTGCTAACAAGGAAGACCTCATTATTGAACCTATTCAAATAGTTCTAGTGCCATGAAAACAAAATGCTTAATAGTTCCTGAATTCTGAAGAGATCAGACAGGGAGAAAGAGATAAATATTTCATTTCTGTTTATAAAAGCGTAATCAATTAAGTTGCTATGAGTTATAGACAGCCTAAGAGAAAAAACAGCTTAGAGGGTTCCTCATATCCCAAAAAAATTAAGCATTAAAATAGCAACAATATTCAACAAAAACCTCAGTCATCCCCCATCAGTTCATTCAGTACTATGTGATTAATCCTTGCTCCTTTCAATGTTGGGGTAGCAATCTCATGAACCCGTTAGTTTTTTAACTGAAATCCTGAAAATTCTGACTTAGTCCACTGATAAGGATATGGCCTCTAAGTTGCTTAAGCAAGGCCTTCAGAAGCCTCCACCCAATGTCCCTCACAACACTGTTTCCATGGGGCTCTGAGATTGTCCTTTGCTGAAGAAAAACTGCTCAGGCCTACGGCTGATTGCAACACCTCTCAGGGAAGCATCAGAGTAAAGCAAAACTTATCTGTAGATGACAAAAGATTTAAACTGGTTGTGTTAAATTTATTACTGGTCATTTTCAAAAATGAAAAAGTCCTGAGGAAAGTTTATTATAAGAATAATGTAACTGACAAGAAAATTTGGTCGTTTCTATGGTGTGCAAAACAAAATAAAGGCAATCCAAAACACATTTTAGATAAAATATCCATAAACATAGTAATTAATCCTATTTTCAAAGAGGAGTAGATATTATATCTAGTTTGTGAAAGTGGATGAACATAATTTTTACAGAGAAAAATTTATTTGACTGGTCATGGTGGCTTATGCCTGTAATCCCTGCACTTTCGGAGGCCAAGGTGGGCAGATCACCTGAGGTCAGGAGTTTGAGGCCAGCCTGGCCAACATGGTGAAACCCTGTCTCTAGTAAATATACAAAAATTAGCTGGGCATTGTGGTGGGTGCCTGTAATCCCAGCTACTTGGGAAGCTGAGGCAGGAGAATCACTTGAACCTGGGAGGTGAAGATTGAAGTGAGCTGAGATTGTGCCACTGCACTCCAGCCTGGGCAACAGAGCGAGACTCTGTCACACACACACACACACACACACAAATTCAGATGCAGTATATAACAATCCTGAGATATAATACACCATGAATATTAAGCATGTAGTTAGAATATACCAAAAATATGTGGAAAATATGAAGTTCAGGGATTCACTAAGTCTGGAGTAAGTCCTAAACATCTGTATACTAATAAAATTCCATATGCAAGTGATATGAATCTCAACTTGAAAACCACTGGTCTAAAAGATGCTAGATTCAAATTAAAGAAGTAAAGTTCTGACCAAGTTAGCACCAATAAAAAGTAAATGAAATGATGACTGCTAACGCCATACTGTTGCTATCTAATATTAGACAAAATAGCACCAGGACTCTGGGAAGTAGAAATATATCACGGACAGAGAGGGCATTGACAAGTCTCCAGGAACTTCCCAAATAGCCGTAATTTCAAAATATTTACCATAACAACATTTAACTCATACAAATTTAACCCAGGGAAGGTTATGCTTCTTTTCTGATTTGCCAACTCTGTCCATGGACTTCATCAATAGTAACATATCAAATAAACCTAATTATCTCTAGACCCTTTTTTACAAGGGAAAAGAACAAATCCCTAGTCATTTTTCCAGAGGCCCTCTCAAAAACCTAAAAGACAGTCTTAGGTATAAAAAATATCTTTTAGGATTCAATTTAGGAAAGGCAAAATATCAAAAGCTGTCAGGAGATCTGAACATTGATCAAGATATGATCATGGATTACTGAGAATAATGCTTGGCTATCAATTTCATCAAAGTGATGATGACAGCTTTAAGAAATAAATGTAGGAGGTAACATGATGGTGAAGAACCTTAAGTCAGCTCTTTCAAAAGTGAGAAGACTTTGTTCTCGTAAATCATCAAGGACATGACAAAGTCAACATAAAGCACAGTACATTTTTCTTATAATACTCAGAATTTTTGTTATCTAGGCAGATTACACAGAAGGTAAGAATAATTGTTTTATAATTGCTTATTAAGAGCAGACCAATAATAATAGTAAAATTCTCTCAAAATACACTTTGAGAGAATCAGACTACCGTTTTGCACAGTACAATCCCTGCTACTAAAGATCTTTTCGAAAATCTTACAAATAAATCACAAACCTTATCCAGCTTTGACCATGGCAAACAAAATTCCATTTCTATAAACTTTCTACAACTTTCTATATTCATTTGTGTTTTGCCCTAAAGTTTTCTCTGTCTCATTTGGAACAACCAGTCGTTAACTATAGAACAAAACTACTCTTTTTTTCACTTAACAAAAGCACATCCCCTTTAATTCAACTTCTGAAAGTGGCAAACACACACACACACATTTATTAACAGACCTAAAGGTATACCCTCTCCATATCATACGTGGGAATTTCAGGAATACTCTATTTACATAAGTATTTATTTATTCATAAGCCAATCAATATAGAGGATCTTTAAGAGATTTTATAATGTAATGACATCCAGAGGTAGGAAAATGTTGCAAACTTACTGATATGTGTACATTGTACATACAGATACAGATAGAGCGCTTATAGATTCAATTTTAAAATTCTAGCCATGGGTCTGCGCACGGGGACTCACACCTATAATCCCAGTACTTTGGGTGGCCAAGGCAGGTGGATCACTTGAACTCAGGTGTTCAAGACAAGTCTGGGCAACATGGCAAGACCTCGTCTCTACAAAAAAATACAAAAATTAACTGGGTATGGTGGCGTGCGCCTGTAGTCCCAGCTACTTAGGAGGTTGAGGTGGAAAGATCACTTGAGCCCAGGAGGTTGAAGCTGCAGTGAACTGTGATCACTCCAATGCACTCTCGCTTGGGTGACAGAGATCCTGTCTCAAAAAATAAAGTAAAATGAAATTTTAGTCATGGGTCAAGCATAAATACAGATATAAAACTCACTGTTTTCTTAATTGATTTGAGCCCAAAGTAGACAAATACACAAACAAAAAAGAGTAACGAAGCAGATTGTCATGCCTCTCCCAGCGGAGACAGGACCCTAAAACCAAAAGAAGCTGGCAGTAGAAATCATGCAAGTACTCAAAAAGAATCAAAATCAAATTTTACCATACCATCAATGGACAAGAGTCTCAAACCCAAGACTGAGAGGCAGACTCACCATCGGCTTCTCCTGCCAGTGGTCAGGGGAGCAAACCCAAGGTCCTGAGGACTCATGGGAAAGGCCCAGACCTGAGTCATGGCCTCAAACCGTCAAAGACAAAATGAACTAAACCATAAGGAGATGATTTAATCCAGTCTACTGCAATAGGGAAAATATACTTTAGTGAGGAATCTCAAAGAAAAGGAAGTAGATCTGGGGTTTCATAAAATCAGGAATTGTTAGGAAGAATGGAGGTAAGTCTTATCTATTGGTAGCGGGGAGGGTTGAGGCTAGCAGTTTTCTGGAACACAAAGGGGTAGGGGATTTCAGAAAACAAAAGAATGGGAGGATGTTACCTGTTGCTGTTTTCTTGGAGTATGGGGATGGTCAGGAAAAGTTTAGTATTGTTGAGGTCTTATCAAGCAACTAAATGTAAAACCACTGTTAGAATGATACCCAGGTTGAAAGTCACTAAAATGACTTTCAACTTGGGCATCATTCCACAGTGATTATTGTAATCTACTATAAAATTGTGGAAAGAAATATATATATATATATTTTTTTGAGACAGTGTCTCACTCTGTCACCCAGGCTGGAGTGCATTGGTGTGATCTCCGTTCACTGCAACCTCTGCCTCCTTGGTTCAAGCAATTCTCCTGCCTCAGCCTCCCAAATAGCTGGGACTACAGGCTCCTGCCACCACACCTGGCTAATTTTTTGTGTTTTAATAGAGACAAGGTTTCGTCATGTTGCCCAGAGTGGTCTTGAACTCCTGAGCTCAGGCAATCCGCCCACCTTGGCCTCCCAAAGTGCTAGACTTATAGGCGTAAGCCACCACGCCCAGGCTTGATAATTTTTTTTTTACCCTAAGAGTCAAACACTAAAGTTTACAAATGATTTATCTTTTAAAATATTACTTCGGACACAGTCAGTGACATTCCTTCTCCCTTAAGGGGTCATGTGGAAGGGAAGAAGTTATGCAAAAGCATCTACAGTGTTGCAACTTCAGGGCACCAAGAGTTCCAGACAGTGTGCACTGAGGTGGTGTCAAGGAAAGAGGAGGCTGAGCGGTAGCCAAGGACAGGATTGGGAGGGACATCTGGGCCTCTCACACAAATTAGAACTCAGTCTGCAGGGAAGTGGGAAGGGTTTGGAGTTAGGAGTGTGATGCCATTTTGCTAGGAGCCTGAGCAGCAGGGTCAAACTCTCTGGGTTTGGATCTAGATTTTATCACCATGGCTCTGTAATCTTGAACAAGTCATTGTAAAATGATATTAATTGCATCTATTTCAGAGGAGTGTTGTGAAACTGCAAGTAAAGTGAGCAAAATGACGCCTGGCATGTAGAATTAGCCATGACTACTGCTAGAACTTCAGTCGTTGTTACATTTTTGTGCTTTCTTGACTAATTGATGCTGCCTGGGAGCTCTGACACCAGTGGATCTCCAGTATTCCCTTATAGGAGTGACTAACATCAATTTGGTTGGAAGTTGTGGAGGTAGGTAAAGACTCCACTTGATACCGAATCTGCATAGCTACTTAGGCAAGAGTGCCTAAAGTTAACTGATCAAATAAAATAATGAGGTTCTGGAGGTTAGGGTGTTGTTAAAGTCTTGCCAATGCTACTCTTATTGTGTGGAGGGGAGAGCAGAAAATAAGACTAAGATCTATGGCAATGGCTTACACCATACAGCTCTAGGAGAGTTCCTTTTACATCAGTATCTACCTCGTGCTCCTGCTTAAACCTCTGCTGCAATGAAAACAGGGAACTGAAGTAAGATGGACAGGGAGAAGCACCAACGGTCTAAATATGTCTGAGGCTTGAAATGCAGAGGAAGCTACAAAGCCATGGCAAAGTTTGTTAAAATATACGATATGTTTCTGCACTCGTATGTTTATTGCAGCACTATTTACAATAGCAAAAACTTGGAACCAATCCAAATGCCCATCAACGATTGACTGGATAAAGAAAATGTGGCACATATACACCATGGAATACTATGAAGCCATGAGAAAGAATGAGTTAATGTCCTTTGCAGGGACGTGGATGAAGCCATCATTCTCAGCAAACTAACGTGGAAACAGGAAAACAAACAGCATGTACTCATAAATGGGAGTTGAACAATGAGAACATTTGGACACAGGGAGGGGAACATCACACACCGGGGCCTGTCGGAGGATGTGGGTAAGGAGAGAGAGAGCATTAGGACAAATACCTAAGGCATGTGGGGCTTAAAACCTAGATTAGGGGTTGATAGATGCAGCAAATCACCATGGCACATGTATACCTATGTAACACACCTGCACATTCTGCATATGTATCCCAGAACTTAAAATAAAATAAAATAAATATGTATACGATGTGTTCATCAGAATATGAGAAATTCAGATAACAGTATCTCAGCCTCCTCATAAGGATGCACACGCAGGAGATTTGTTTGTCTCAGAGATTGCTCTAACCCTCATTAGTAATGCCAACTTGATTTGCTTCTAGTTCTCAGCCTAGCTGAGCTGGTAAATTTTTTTAAAGCATAAGGTATCTCATATTGCTGTGCAAATGTCTGCTGGCTGCAGACACAGGCCACCAGCAGTTCAACGCCAATTTCTGTCCCCCACCTCAGTCAGGAATGGCACTGTGGGGGCATGTGTCATGGTCTGAGAACAGGGCAGCAGGGGACCACTACCATTTTTTGATGTCATGCAAGCAAAATACCCATTCTTTTTCCATTACTGGATATCTATTCTTTTCCCATAAGTTTTAAGTCATAGCTTACTTAAAACATTAGAATGAAATATTACCCCCACCTCACTCCTTCAGCCAGATAGAGGACAAAGAGAACACAGAAACCTAAACACTCATGGCAGAAACATCCATAGAAAAATCCCTCTGTTTCCAAATTAATTTGGGTAGTGTCACCATTTGCTTTGCTACTGTGTCAAGCCTTGCTTCCAGGGGCAGAAAGGTTTTACACAAATAGATTGTTAGTACTGTAGGGAGTTGAAGTTTACTCAATCACTACAAGAGTCATGGCTTTCAGAGCTTCTGACCATGACCCAGTGTAAGAAATACACATTTATTATGACCCAATGCACACATCCATAACCAAAGCAAAACTTCCATGGTATAAGTACTCCCACCTTGGCTTATTACTAGCCATCAACCTCATGTCACAGAACCACTGAACATGAGTTGGGAAGAGGTGTGTACAACCAGCTGCCAGCACACAACTGCTACACACACACACACAATAACAACAATTAAGAAACCGCTGAACTAGCGTTGCAAAGAACACATTTTGGGGAGCTCTATCTAAATTGCAAAACTTGTAAATCAGGGAAAAGAGACTATGCAATACCTGAAGGTTTTCTTTGCAGAAGTCTTTTGGAAGCCTGTTTCAGCAAAACACCCTCCCCTGTAAGTTAATCTGTTGGTAATGTTCTAAGAAAGGTGGTTCCTCTATTTTAATCTCTGCCTTCTCTGATCCTTCTGTAGTTCAGAAACATTTTGCTTCAGCCAGATGATATTTTCTTTGGAGGCAGTTTTTACAAAACACTAAAAATTAAGTCTGATATGCTATAAAATGAAGGGTGAAGGGTATGTGTGTGTATAAATTCATGTGACTCCAGGTATTTTGAACAATTGAATGAACATTGGCAGCTCTCCCTTAGACCTTCAAATTATTTTGCAAATAAAATAATCATATTGCTACATAACAAACCATCCTAAAAATCAATGGCATTCAACAATAAGCATTTCTTTCTCACACAATTGAGGGTTAGCTGCAGGGACTATCTGCCTACTCTCTTGTCTGTGGAGCAGTTGGGGGCCCCACTTGGAGCTGGGTTTGGTTGGGCAGCTTTGTTCCAGACACCCCATCTCTTGGGATCACAGTGCTGGACTGAAGAAACTGTGCTTTCTCATAACAAGAGAGCAGAGGAAATTGGAAAGATCCCTGGAGGGCATCACTCTTGCCTCTTTCTATTAGCCAAAGGAAGTCACTCCCTCTTTCTCTCCCACCAGTGAGAGGGCAGTGCAAAATTATATGCCAAAGGGCATGGCTTCAAGGAGGAGGGAAGAACTGGGGCTTGTGGAAGGCTGAATAATGCACTCCAAAAATCTCTACATCCTAATCTCTGGAACCTGTGAATTTACTTTACATGACAAATGTGATTAAATTAAGGATCTTGAGATGGCTAGATTATCCTGGATTTTCTGGATGGGCCCAATGTAATCCCAAGGGTCCTTCTAAGAGGGAGACAGGAGATCAGAGTTAGAAGAAGTATATGGGATGACGGAAGCAAGAAGAAAAGGCAACGTAATGTGAGGTCATGAGCCAAGGAATGAGAGCAGCCTGCAGAAGCTAGAAAAGTCAAAAAGGCAGAATCTTCTCTGAAGCGTTCAGAATGAAGGCAGCCCTCCCAACACCTTGATTTCAGGCTTCTGACCTCCAGAAATATAAGAGAATAAGTTTTTATTGTCTTTAATGTAGACCAAAAAGTATCTACTAGGTTTGTGGTAATTTTGTTACAGTAGCATTAGAAAACTAGTACAGATTGTGGTATCAGGAAGTGGGGTGCTGATGTAACAAATGCCTGCAAATGTGGAAGTGGCACTGGAATTGGGTAGAGAAGGCCTAGTTTGCACTGAACAGACTATTGGCAGAACAATGGATGTTAAACACTCTGCTGGTGAAGGCTCAGGAGGAAATGAGGAACATATTATCGGAAACTGGAGAAAAGAGGATCATGTTACATAGTAGCAGGAAGGTTAGCAGAACCATGTTATGTATTTATGTGGAATAAAGACCTTGTCAACCATGTACTTGGATATTTAGCTGAGGATAGTTCCAAGCAAAGTGTTGAAGGTAAAACCTGACTTATGCTTTATAACCTGCAGTAAATGTCAGAAGAAAGAGATAAATTGAGGAAAGGACTGTTAAGCAAAAGAAATCAGAATGTAATGATTTTGTAAATTCTCAGCTTGTCCAGATTGCAAAAAAGGATAAAATTAGGAGATTTACAGTCAGGAAAGTGTGTTCTAGAGAGAAAGCTACAGGTATGGATTTTTTTTTTCCAGGCTGGATTGCAGTGATGCAATCATGGCCAACTGCACTGTGGAACTCCTGGGCTCAAGCAATACTCCTGCCTCAGCCACTCAAGCAGCTGAGACTACAGGCAAATGCCACCATGTACAGTTGCTTTAAAATTTTTTTTCATAGAGATGATGTCTCACTATATTGCCCAGGCTGATCTTGAACTCCTGATTTCAAGCAATCCTGCCTCGGCCTCTCAAAGTGCTAGAATTATAGGCATAAGCCACCATACCTGGCCTAGACAACCTTTTGCTAGTGTCTGAGAAGAAACAAAATGTCACAGTATTCTGTCACACAGAGAGCTCTTTGAGGAAATTAAATACGTGACTCATGGATTCCTTCAGCCATCTCATGGGGCTATCTAGGAAAGATCTGTGGAAGAGCCTCTTATCTAATGGACTGAATCCCTGTGACATACATAGGAGACCCATAAGATTCTTGATGATGTTATACTAGCAGCAACACTGCCAACTTAGCCAGAAAGGGACAAAAAGAAGACAAAAATTGTAACAGGTTGTTGCACTCCCAAAATTCTACAGGCAGGAAACAGGCTGATAAAACTACTTAGATGGGCCAGGGGCAGTGGCTCACACCTGTAATCCTAGCACTGTGGGAGGCCATGGTGGTGGATTGCTTGAGGTCAGAAGTTCAAGACCAGCTTGGATAACATGGTAAAACCCCGTCTCTACTAAAAATACAAACATTAGCTGGGTGTGGTGGTGCACACCTGTAGTCCCAGCTACTCAGGAGGCTGAAGCAGGAGAATCACTTGAACCCAGGAGATGGAGGTGCAGTGTGCCAAGATAGTGCCACTGCACTCCAGCCTGCACAACAGAGCGAGACTCCATCTCAAAAAAACCCCAAAAAACAAACAGATAAACAACAATAACAAAAAACGATTTAGATGACAACATGAGCACTCTTCATGAAAAAGGAGGTATGATTCAGAGGAGAGAGTCTCAGGCTCAAAAAGAGTAGAGCCAAGAGCCACAGAGAATTAATCCCAGTTTTTGAAATGGAATTTTCACAGTTGGATTTCAAAATTTGCTTGGGACTGGTGACTCCTTTCTTCCTTCCATTTTCCCCTTTTTGAATAGGAATCTCTGTAACTGTTATCCTGTGCCTGTCTCATAGTGTATTTTAGGAGCAGATAACTTATTTTCTAGTTTTACGGACCCAACGGTAGAGAGGAATTTTTCCCCTACATGGATCACACTCAGAGTCTTAACCTCTTTTTATTTATATAATTTAGATTAATAAATTTGGGGCTTTTGAAATGGTAATATTCAAAGAGAATTTGGACTTTGAATTGATGTTATGATAGGTTGAGATTTTGGGGGATATTGAAAAGGGGCAAATGTAGTTTGAAATGGAATGGATGTGAATCCTTGGGATCAGAGAGCAGACGGTGGTAAGCTAAATAATGATCCCTCAAAGATGTTCCCAACGTAATCCCTGGAACTTGTGAACATTACATGGCAAAAAAGGACTTTGCAAGTGGTTGCTAAGGATCTTCACATGGGGAGACTATCCTGGATTACCTAGGCAGATCCTAAATATATCACAAGAATCCTTATAAGAGGGCAGCAAGAGGGCCAAAATGTGATGAAAAAGCAGTGACTTGGCCAAGCACGGTGGCTCACACCTGTCACCTCAGCACTTTGGGAGGTGGAGGCAGGCAGATCACCAGAGGTCAGGCGTTCAAGACCAGCCTGGTTGACATGGTGAAACTCCATCTCTACAAAAAATAGAGAAATTAGCTGAGTATGATGGCGGGTGCCTATAATCCCAGCTACTTGGGAGGCTGAGGCAGGAGAATCACTTGAACCTGGAAGGCAGAGGTTGCAGTAAGCTGAGATTGTGCCATTGCACTCCAGCCTGGGTGACAAAGTGAGACTCTGTCTCAAAAAAAAAAAGCAGAGATTGGAGAGATGCTGCCTGGAGCCAATGGGTACCACAGCTCTAGAATTAGAAGAAGCAATAAATAGATTCTCCCTGATGGTCTCCAGAAGGAACTAGGTCTGCTGATAATTGATTTTTAGTCCTTAAGACTCATTCTAGACTTCTAATCTCCAGAACTGTGAAATAACACATTTCTAATATTTTTAGTTGTTATGTTTGAAGTAATTTGCTACAGCAGCAATTGAAAACTAATATAGGGTCATTAATACAATCTTCTGTAGAAATAAACCTTGCTCCCCTGTTTTTACATATAAAATTGTCTTAGCCATTATTATGATTTTAAAAATATGCAGTTTGTGAACATTTGACATTCTCAAATGTGAGTTGACCTTGTGCTGGACCAATCTGTCTTCTAAAAGAAAGCGTCTTTATTTTAAAAATAAAAATCAGTGGGTAATTGGATCGGAAACACAGAAATGTTCATTATAAGCAACAGTAGCAACAGTTAGTTGAAAGGTTAAAATGATGTGTGATGGAATAACAACTATTAATATGAGAGTATTTGAAGTCACTAAGAGGGATTTTGTAGTTACAAATGCCCCCTCCTTCCTCCTCAGTTTTGCTGGAGAGAGGCTGGGGAGTTCACATCATAAAGACAGAAACAGTGGGGAAGGAGAACAGAGGAGAGAGCTGGAGACCTATGGAACAGGATACTCTGGAGCAGCTGTACCATGTGATCAGTGCAGTGTAGATAGAAAGGGAAAGAGGACTTAAAAATGTATACTGCTGTAAATTATATACACGTATTTGGATTCTCCTTGAAGTTTTCAAGAAATATAGGGTAAGAATATGAACTGTCTGGAAATTTCTTCTGATTGTTGGATGGAAGATACATAGTACATATCAGTAGTATTGTTTGGGGTCCTTCCTCAAAAGTTACTTGATCCTTTAGAAATGTGTTTAGGCTATAGGTGTTAGAAAAGTGGAACAATAATACTATAACAAGTAGGAATTTGTTTCCTTCATGTAACAAGAAGCCTGGAGCTACAGAGTTGTGGAGCTTCAAAATGGTTCTTCAAAGATCCAGGCTCCTTTCATCTTTCCGTACTGCATTATCCAAGTGGCCTTTCAGTTTAGGCTTATACCTTGCGTTTGAATGATGGCTGTTGAGCTTCCAGGCTTCATGACTTCATTCAAAGGCACTAAGTCCAGGGGTGTCCAGGGTAAGCACTTAGAAATCCTCCTGCATTTCTTTTTAAAGGAAACAAAACATCTTTCCCAGAATCCCTCAGTGGACTTTCCTTTGGCCAGAACCGAATCACATGCTGCCCCACCCCCTCGCACTACTAGAGTAGAGCCTGAGAAAGCAAATACCTGTTTTTGCAGACTCCAAAGTAGGATGTAGCAAAGGAAATGGGACTTGCAATGGCTTTAGCTTGACCATCCAATGGTGTCTGCCACAAGTATATCCACTCTTTTTTTTATTCGAAGGGCTTGAGGCTAACGGGTTTGGGAACTGAGTGAGGGCCATACTCTTTATTAAAAGGTCTGTCTTCCAAAGAAATGCCACTACAGAGCTCTCCAAAAATGCTGGCATTCCCCTCACCAGTGGACTCCTCAGTGCTGAGATGAATATGCGTCTCTGAGGCATCTTAGAGAACATAATATGGAGGTAGATAACTAGCTAACACTTGATATATCTATTAGAGCATTTTCTTAAATTCTTAGATTCTCTCTTTACATAGCAAGGTATCCCTGGCATCTCACTTTCATAAATTTAACTTAGCATAGACCTAAAAAGCTCAGACTCCGGAACCAGGCTATCTGATTTGAGTCCCAGCTTTACCACTTACAAGCAGCACGTGGGAAGTTGTTTAACCTGTATATACCTGTTTTCACTTTTATAAATGAAGATGATACTATCTGTCTCATAGGTTTACTATTATGATTAGACAATTTGATGCATGAAAGCACTTTGAAAAGTTCTTGGCACCTAGTAAGGGTTACTGTGTACCAGCTAGCATTATTGCTTGCACCAGTCTTCATGAGTCCAGACTTCAGCAGTCAACTAAGCAGATGATGAATACTACTCCTGACTGCTCAAGTGAACACATTGAATCTAGAATCTTTGCTAATGCCTTCATATTGATACATTCAGCCTGATCTAAGGCTATGTTCTTCCCTCCTTGGTCTAGCATTCTCAGAATTTCTCTCCACATGTATTCCCCAGATTTTTGCTTTTATAAATTAGCAGAATTTCACACTTCCTGTGACGGGTAAATCTTTTCCTTTTGAGCTTGTCTTTCTAAATGTCGTTTTGAGGTGTGCTGGGCTTTGTAGTGAGAGAAAATGAGGAGTATTTGGCATAGGGTATAAAGTTTCAAGGCCACACCCTCAAGCCAGGTAATTAGAGGATCTCAATCAAAGCAGCAAGAACCTCATGACTGACTTCATTTGGCAAAGGAAGCCAACATAAGGGCCTGAGGGCTGTGGAGTACATCAATTAAGTCATCTGAATTGTCTTGTGTAACTCCATTCAATCCTCAGGGTCCTTCTGAATTCTAACCAATTCTGAATTCTAACCAATTCTTTCTGTTTCAAATAAGAGAGTGGTTAGGCTATGAATGTAAGTGATTTTGTAATTCAGCAATCCAAAAGATTAATATTTGGTTTTTTTTTTCACTTACTTTGGCCTCTAGCTGCTAAAAATCAAAAGGTTTTCTGCTTGTCTGTTTTAGAAGTCATAGAAAAGCCCTGGTTTATAGGTACCTTGAGCTGAGAATGTAAGAATTTGAGCTCATAATTCTCTTTTTTAAAGCTGTTCAGGCTGGGTGCGGTGGTTCACGCCTGTAATCCCAGCACTTTAGGAGGCCAATGTGGTGGAATCACAAGGTCAGGAAATCAAGACCATCCTGGCTAACATGGTGAAATCCTGTCTTTACTGAAAATACAAAAAATTAGCCTGGCGTGGTGGCACATGCCTGTAGTCTTAGCTACCCAGGAGGCTGAGGCAGGAGAATCACTTGAACCCGGGGGGCAGAGGTTGCAGTGAGTCGAGATCATGCCACTGCACTCCAGCCTGGGTGACAGAGCAAGACTCTGTCTCAAAAAAAAAAAAAAAAAAAATCTGTTCAACTCCATAAAACACAACCACCTTACTCTCACCATCTTATTCCTAAGTCTTATTGCTCAGTTGTCACTTGGTCACTCAAAAGCTTAATTTCAATGAGCACTTCATTGTAGATGTATACAGTTGAAAACAAACTTTTGCCACTGTATACAGTAGGCTGCCTGCAACAAAGACCCTTAAAGAAGCTGAGATTTCAACTCTCAGCCTTAATCAGACTAGATAACGTATCCCTGATTTCATTTATTTCCCTTAGGGTCTATGCCTGTTAATTGAAATGTTTGTATCAGTCAGGCTACTTAACCACAATCAACAGAAACTTCCTCTGACCAATTAAGGAAGATCACTTGAGCCCAGAGGTTCAAGACCAGCCAGGGCAAAACAGAGAGACATCCCCCCTATCTCTATAAAAAAAATTAAAAAGCCGGGTGTGATGGCTTGCACCTGTAGTCCCAGCTACTTGGGAGGCTGAGGTAGGAGGATCACTTGGAGCCTGAAGGGTCAAGGCTGCAGTGAGCTGTGATCACGCTACTGCACCCTAGCCTGGGCAAAAGAATGAGGGCTTGTCTCAAAAAACGAAGAAAGAAAAAAGAAGGGGGAGGCCAGAAATATGCATATAGCAAGAACTCCTAAAATCATGTCATAGAAACTGGCAAGGTGAATGAACATGCTGCCACCTGAATCACTATCTGCCAGGCATCTCAGCTTATATTATCAACATTATGGCAATCAGTCACTGGGCACCATCACTAGCAGTGCTGCCCTAAAAATTTGGTCAGCACCTTTACCATCGGAGGTTTTACCTCGCACCAAGATTACATAGTGGATAATTCCTCAAGCCATTAGAGTTCAGGTCCTGGGCAGAAAAAAAAAGCAAAGAACATTTGTTTATTTCACAGACCAGTTCCTAGACTGATCCACATGGGTCTCAGCTTTATAAGGTTTATATAATCATTGTTATTTTCTTGCTTTTAATTTTCATGCAATAGGTTGGAAACCTGGTCTATGTAGGGTATCTTAAATATCCTCCTTAGTATTTACTGTATCCTTCACAGTAGTTTCTACATGGATCTTCCTTTCTTCCTGGTTATCTGGGGTGAGGAGCATGATGTAATAGAAAGGTTCTGGGCTTTGGAGTCAGAAAACCTTTGGATTCAATCCTGGCTCTGATCGTTATCAACAGTGCCTATTACTTACCTTTTCTAAGTCTTGGCTTCTTTTTCTATAAAATAGGTATAGTAAAATCTGCTCCATGAATTGTTAAAATATAATTCACACAGAGCTTAGTAAGAGATGCTGAGAAACAATATATAGTTGGCCCTCTGTGAGCATGGATTTGAAGGATCCTAAATCCTCAGATTCAATTAACCACAGATAGAAATCCGTAGATATGGGGGGCTGACTACACTTGCTTATATGTAAAGAGCTGTGTTTACTATGTTTATAATTGAGCAATTATTTAAAGTACTATACATGGGACAGACATATGAAAGGAAATGAAGCAACACAGAGAAGACTTAGCAATACCAACAGATACTGTTGCATTGTTGTGAAATAGTCCTAAATAGCTTTCTTTTTCTAACCTGACACCCATTGTTCACAAGTGGGGAAAATGCTAAAAATGAATCTCTGTTTACCAGGAATGCCTTGGCCATCAGCTGTCAGGGCTTTTATTATTGAAATCCTGCTATGTTATTTCTTCCTGAGTTTGTAATGAACTGTTTCTTGAGAGGATGTGATGAAATATACACCTGGATTCTAATAAGCATCCTTATGTCTAAAACAGTGTCCTTTAGCAATTAATGATCAAAATTGTAATCTTGACTGTGGGGAAAACAGTTTAGATAGTAATTTTTCTTAAAGGCATTAAAAGTATGTTACTTATGTAAATAAATACAATATATAATACAAGTATGGAAAATGCATATTTGTGTATACATATGAATGTACTTAATTTCTCTATACACATATGCATTTTTTATAAAAATATCCTGAAACAAAAAAAAATCTGTAATATCCTCCATAGCAGTGGGTTCATAAAGTTGAAATGATTGATGCGTTTCAGAAATCTCTAGGCAACCAAGTGGTACCATTATTAACCATTCGTGGGAACTTGGCTTCAAATCGAATCTATTATGATTATAATCTGCATGATCTGTATCCAGTACAGCAAGTCCTGGCCACCAGATGTCACCATTCTTCTATTTCCCTCCTGGTGCTTGAGGAGAGCGAGAGATACTATTTTCTCTCAAGGGACTGAGGGAAATACGTGCCTCAGAACATTACTGGGATTTCACCAGAAGGTCTTTTCTTAGGAAGACCAGTCATCCTGCCCTAGCAGATATCCCTGTGGCTTTTGAGTATCTCGACTTGACAGTTTCTAATAGCTGAGGAGCCAAGTGGCTGATAATTTGGGGCTCATCTGGTCAGGAAGTGTTAGAGCCATTTCCTCCAGCTAAACTTGAAGACAGGACTGACATAAGGTGCCCAAAGCCCAGAGCTTGCTCAGTGCAGGAGAGGCTATGGATATGCCCTATCAAGGTCCTGGGGTGAGGAGACCTCAACCAGCCATAAGCTCACTTACAAAATGAAGGAGACGGACTGAATCATTTCTAGGGTCTAAAAATTCCGTAATCCTCAGTTTGTAAATGCCTCTGGTGGGGTGGGTGGGTAGTAGGGTGGGGATGATCTAAGTCCAAGAAATAAGACCCCAGAGAGGATAACGAAGTAGGGGTGAAGTCCTGCAGGGCAGATCAGGGGAAACTGAACATGAATCCTTATGAGATCTGGATGTAGTGATCAGTTATGGGGTCTGGAACTTGCTGGGGTTATGATCTTGTGGATTCTACCACTAGATCAATAGCCCACTCTTTCTCCATTCCAGATACTACTTAAAAGAAACTATAATGCTTATCGATGTAAATATATGGCACTCTCTCTCCTGGGGCTTGGTTGGATTTAATCTGTCATGTCAATGTTCTCTGTGGTGCCTTCAGAGCATAGGGTGTGTTTTATTTGTGAATCTACAACAGTGCAGTTTTCAGCTAGTGCATCCAGAGTGTTCCTAAAATCCGGGAGTGGGAGCAGGGCAGAGAAAGAAGAATGGATTTCATTTATTAAGTGCCTACTATGTGCCAGATGTCGCTAAGTATTTCACATATATTTCTTACCATCTTCACAACAACCTCTCTCGAAGCAGTATTTATTATGCTCATAGATAAAGATGAATGCAAATGGTTAAGTGGCTTGCCTAAGGTCACAAAAACCAAATGACAGTATACGTACTGCTTTGTGTAATACGTTCTACGAAAGAGGAAACTGAGCCTCAGGGTGTTTTGTTTAAGTTGCCTGCACCCCTAAGATGGTTGAGGTCAGAGTCTCCCCATCACTGGGCTTCGCTGCTGGAAGGCCCATTGTGCTTTGGGGCTTGGACTACACCACTCTGGAGGATGCATTGTCATAGCAACATTTGCACACCGCCCCTGACCTTGTTAGAATATTATTTAAGGCCGCGATCAGACTGTCCGGCTCGCTCATTTCTCCCCTTGGGCTGCGGAGCAGAGAGAGGCTGGGAGAAGTCCTCCTAGACAGGGTTGAGAGTTTGCCGACGGCCCCTGAGAAGCTGGGGCGTTCCGAATTGGCTGAGCGCGCGGCCGGGGGCGGGGAGTTTGCCGAACGTCCCCGGCCGGAATTTCTGCCTTCTAGAGTCGCTAGCCCAGAAACGGGGAGAAGTTGGTGAGGTCGGCCAGGGGAGGGTTGCCAGAAATTGAGGACAGACTCCCGCCCCGGTCGACTAAACCCCCAGAGGAGTGTCTCTGCTGCGTCGGGGCTGAGTGTGGACGCGCCGTGCGCGGCCCCGCTAGGGCTGGGAGTTTGTAGACCGTCCCTGCAGCGGCCCGCTCGGCGGCGGCCCTGCGGCTCCCGCGGCGGCGGCGGCGGCCCCGGGCGCGATCCAGCCCAGGTAGCCCTGCCGCAGGCTCGGGGCATCGCGACCCTGCGCCTCGGGCCCCGCGGGCACGGCGGCCGGTGGGCGCTCCGGCTGCTGCCCAACAAGGAGGTAAGAGCTACCGGGTCGGGGTGATAGCGTCGGAGCTCGCCATCCCTGCGGGGAGATGCGCGCAGAGGGGACCGCGGGGGGCGCGGGGAACCGAGCGCGGGCGGGGAGAGCCCGCACTGGGGTCGGCGCGGCCGGGGGCTTTCGTCCGCCGCTCCTTTGCCGCCTGCGTGGGTGCCCCGGCCCCGGCCGCTCTGCAGGACGCCAGAGTGCAGCCAGGGGATGCGCCTTGAGGAGCCCACCTGCTCCGGGCAGCTCTTCCCGGGGGAGGCTGAACCCCTCAGGCCCCGTGACAAGGGGGCTTGAAGGCTTTCGTAGAGACAGTCCTGAGGAAGCTCCAGTTGCGCGGGCTGGAGGTGAGCGGCCAGGAATGGCAGATGGGCGCTCGGACCGCGGAGGAGCCCGGTGGGGTCACGCTGCAGGCGTGGGCCGGGCCAGGGTCCTCGGGACCCAGGAGCACAGGGCGGGCTCGGCCGTGGGCCAGTGGGGAGGAAGGAAGAAGGAGGGAGGCTGGCCCCGAGTCCCTAGGGAGGAGGGATGCGGCGAGCCGGCGCTCCGGGCCAGGGGATTCTGGAGGCCCTGGGGCACCCCGGCCGCTAGGGGACGGCCCGCGGGTCCGCGATCCCGCCGGCGCGCTCAGCGCTGCTGCCGGGTCTGGGAGGCTGCGGGGAGCCCAGAGCCCACACCCGCGCACACACTCCCCGAGAGCATGCTCAGTGCGGCCCTGGGAACTTCCTGCCGAGTCGCGGGCCGCCCCGGCCCCCTCCTGGTGCCCTCCGGGCCCTCGGCTTGCAAAGTTGGGGGCGGCGGGACTAGAGAGTGGTGGGCGCTGCTCCTGCGTGTGGGTCTTCCGCGCCCCCGGCCCCTGCCTCGCCTCAGTTGAGCTCCGGGCGCTGCTCTCCCCGGTCGCCCCCGCAGCCGGGATTGGGGGCGTGGGTGTTAGCCCCTGCTCCCCGCGGCTGGATGGCCAGAGGCCTGGAGCGCGGCTCTCTGCTCGGTGGACCCGCGCACTGTGCGCCCGCCTCGTGCCCGGACCTGGCGCGGCGAGCAGGTGGGGTGCAAGGGGGTGTGTGAGCCCAGGGACGCTCGCGCACACACTTGCTGTCACACACAAAGCCGCGGTTTTGTAGCCGCCGCGCGGAAGAACTGAAGAGGGAAGGGGGTGGCGCTTGCATTGTCCAGAGGCATAAGGAGCGCCCATGGCGTGCTCGGCTCCTCAGGGTTTCGGGAACCGGGCAATGTGGATGGATTCGGTCTAGGGCCCGGCACTTCTGGGACTGACTGCCACGCCTGGCCCCGGGCGGCTGCTGCTCTCTGCACTTGGCTCTGGCGTCCCAGTTAGGGGAGGTTGGGTACTTCTGGGTCTGTGAAGTTGGGGAGGGGTGAACTCAGGTTTGTGTGGGGTTCGGGTGGATGGCAACACCGCGCTTGTAAACACACCCAGACCAAAGTATTATAGGTAGCATCTCATTCTAAAGAGATGCAAGTGGGAAGCTAGGTCGTTGAACTGACTCCCCATCCCCAGTTTATTGTCAGGACCTGATTGGTTTTTACTCCAAGAGACTCCCCAATGTTAACCTCTGTGTCATGCACATCCCAAGCCTTGCGGCTGCATCACAACCCCCTTTTCTGATCCGAGAAAATCACTGAACAGTTTTTCATGAAGGGCAAAACATCTGAGATCTGTCGTGAGTGAATTTTCATCCCCCCTTCCCCCGTCCCCACTTTTTTCTTATGAATTATTTTTGTTGCTATTATTCAGGGCTGAGATGGGCATCCTCAGATTTATTTGGCAGTGTTAGAGCAAAGCTGTCCTTTCTAGAGCTTTTTAGTTTTTTCCTCTTGCCGTCCTCCATCACTCTTTTAAATGGTCATTTAAATGCCCATGTGGTCAGCCTTGAGTGGAGAGACCCTGAAAAGCAAGGTGATGGGAGACGGGCAAGAGGGTGACTGTTTCACCCTTTGTAGGGACTGGGAGAAGAGGAGAAGGAAGTTGCTCTGTCTGGCATCTTGTCTCTGCAGGGGTGGCTCTGCCTGGGTATAGGGTTTGGGCTTTTTCTTTCATCTCCTCCTTTGTTTCAGCCTGCCTTCTTCACTCTGGGACACTGGTGACTGGAGTCATTAGGAGAAAGGAATCTGCAGTCCTGGTTTGAAGCTTTGCAGTGTTTGCACCTGCCCAAGCGGCCACCAGTTGGTCTTAAGATGAACTGCAATGGCAGGAGGGGTGAGGGGACTCTGCCCAGATCTGCCGGTGGCAACCGTGTGTGCTTCCAACTGCTGCTGCAAAAAGTTGGCTTTTTGATCTCCCCAGCAGTGTGCATTTCAAGTGCTTTGTGTTTGGAAGTGTGAAAGCAGTACTCATTTATATATATTCCCACATGTGTGTACATTTTTATAAAGAGGTGTGTGCATATGTATGTGCATATGCCGTATTCTTTGGTAGAATCTGGAAGCTTGAAGGGACCTCAAGAGATCACAGGAATTCACATAATCTCTCATCTCATTCAGTTTTCTTAGTTTAAAAATAACCAATCCACCTTCTGCCCAGCTGGCCTCCAAAAGCATTGAAATGCTAGAATCCCCTGTGATCCTAGCTGACAGGGAGGCTTTTGGAAGTATGAGTGCCCAGGAACCGTTCTAGGTGTCACTCTGACATTTGACACAACTTTTTCCTAATGTTCCGCGTGTCTCAGGATCTAAGTCACTACAGAGACATCCCCGGATTAATTTTGGCAGGGGACAGGCAGTGACTAGTGTACCCTGCAGAGATGTGTGGTAAACTGCAAAGAGCAGTTATCTGTAAGATCTGGGTTGGGAAGTTTATGTTCTCTCTCTCTCTCTGGGTCATACAGACCGGTGGCTGCTCTGCTCTTTCTCAAAGAGGCTTTAAGAGCAGTGGATATTCATTGTCTTCCTTCCTCCTTGTGTGTCCTGGGCTCCTGGCCCTAGAGGGCACGGAGGAGGGGTGATTGGGGGTGGCATTCTACATTATGACAATAATAGGCCTCAGAAAAGTGTGTGCTGTTAGCTTTGTCTCTGGGGTTTCCTATGGTGAATTTCAAAGTTTGGGGAAGGATCCTCGTGTCAGGTGAACAGGCTGATGGGTAGTTTCGACTGCAGTAATTAAGATGAGACTTAAGAAAAGGGAGGAAATAATTTTATACAGGGGTTATTGCTATTTGGGTGACAATTGAGAAGATTGGGTGAGAAATAAATAAGCATTTGGGACTTGTCAGTGCAGGTTTTACAGGCTGCCTTTAAAGTTAGTAATTGCTTTGACGCATGGAGTCATTCTTAGTAGCCAGAAGATGGCCACACTTCCAAATTTCTCTTTGAAATTAAGTAAAGATCTCTCTAACCCTTAAAGTCTCGCATCTAAGCCATATTCCCTATACATGTTTTACATCCTCTGTCAACATCCACAGTTGTGACCGATGCTGGCTGCTGATGAGCATTTATCCAGCATCTGCCATGTGCTGTGCACTGGGCTGGTGCTGGGTATAAAGATGTCCTCCGAAATTATCTCCTCACTTTTAATTTATCAGACCTTCTCTTACTATGTGTTAATGCAAATTAATAGCTCTTGGAAAGCCGCCAGGGTGGGTCCCAGGAGCCTTATAACTCTCACCATGTTCTCAGCCGGAGGAGTTTGGACTTGAGCTGTGCATTTGCCCATTTGGGCTGTTGTTTTTGTTTTTTTTTTTTCATTGCCACAATGAAGTGCACCCTTCCCTTACTTTGTCATATCTGCAGGGCTGTGTGTGTGCATGGGAAGGGTTGGAGGAATCACTTTATTTGTTCAAAATTCCACAGTTCTCTTGTCTGAACACACAATCTTCTGGAACAGGAACAGGGCTTTCCTCTCAGGACTCTGTCCAGTCTTAAAAATCAGGACAGGCAAGGGTTATAAGCTATTGTGGCTGGATCGGCGGGAGCAGTTTATCTTGTAAACTGGCACTGTCTCTTTGTCACCTTCACTGCCAGGCTAGCATGAATGCCTGCTGGACTCTGGCTTTTGCTGGGGCGGCTCCCTGCAATGGGTAAGGAATATTTCTCCACTCAGTGAGTTCACCCAAGTTCTTCTGTTACTAGTAAGAGTTAACTACTGGTGCTTGTAATAGTTTTACTTTTTAAAATGCCAGCACTTCAAGGTTATCCCTAGAATAATAACAGCCTCACTTATTTGCATCCCTTTGTGATTTCTGTGGCTGGCCCTTGAGGGAACATGTGCCACCTACTCCTGTTCGAACTTCATGCTTTAATTTTTTTTTTTTTTTTTTTTTTTTTTAAGATGGAATCTCCCACTGTCACCAGGCTGGAGCATAGTGGCACAATCTCGGCTCACTGCAAGCTCTGCCTCCCGGGTTCAAGTGATTCTTCCACCTCAGCCTCCTGAGTAGCTGGGACTGCAGGCGTGTGCCACCACGCCTGGCTATTTTTTGTATTTTTAGTACAGATAGGGTTTCACCACGTTGGCCAGGATGGTCTTCATCTCTTGACCTCGTGGTCTGCTGGCCTCGGCCTCCCAAAGTGCTGAGATTACCGGTGTGAGCCACCACCCCTGGCCCTTCATGCTTTAATGTTGTCGTTCAGTGCTCAGACTGCTTATAAATCCTGTCATGCTGGTAAAATGTTTTTTAAAAAATTATTATAAGTATCCTACACAGAAGAGCCTTCCACTCTATTAGTATTGGGTCTTTTCCGTGTCTGGGTCCCCTCATGGGAGTGTGTTATGTTGGTGATCATCATAGAGATTGTATTCTATGTCTTGGTGGAGAAATATCAAGAAAAGGTGGGCAAGAAAATAGGAATGATGGTGATGAAAAAAATCCATCTTCTCCGTTGGCATTATTGCAGATGCTTCTTTTGTACTACAGGTATTTTGTTTAATCCTCACTGCAACAGTGAGGCAGATTCTGTTGTTCCCAGTTTATTCATGGAGAGACCGTAACATCGCGAGGTCAGAAAATCTAGCCAAGGTCACAAGCAGCTACTAAGTGGCAGAGCAAGGATTCGAACCTAGGTGGTCTAGGTCGAGAGCCAGTGTGGGTTGGGCTGTGAGTAATGGTTAAGGCTGATGAGCATGCCCTGTGTACTAGCCAGCACCTTCTTTCCAATCCAAGTGGAGAGGGCTTCATAGACACCAGAGGCACTGCAGGGAGGTCCCTGCTCTTTCTAGCTGAGGTTACCGAGGTGCAGAGAGTGGAAGGACTTGCTCAAAGCCTCACCAGCAGGCAGCAGTGGCAAAGCTAGACCTCATGTCTCATCCGTTGTCCTACAGGAACAGTTGGTAACAGCTGATAATGGGTGCCTGCCTGCTTAGTTTATAGAGATGATACAGGAAGAGAATATGACAGCCACTGGACATCTGTTCCTCCCTGGAGCCCACTATGTGCTCACACACAGCATTACCTTGGAATGTGGTGGGGAGCAGGTTGGTGTGGCCCAGTTCCCTGCCACCGTCCCCAGCTGGGAGAATCTAAGTGACATATGTCTTTTGGAATGAGGGGTTCCCTTTCTCATGTCACCTTTTAAGTTTGACATCGTAGGAACACAGTCTGGGCTGGATTTTACATTTTACTCTTACCAATTCTCTGTGTCTTAGGGCTCCTGGCTCCTCTCAGCATTGATTTCCTTTCTTTAGGAGCATGGGGTGGGTGGGGGTGACCTGGCAGAGGTATCAGGACTGTTCCTTAACATTTCCAGTAAAGAGTACCTGTGAAGACATTCTCACAGTGTCTGTGGAATCCTAGAAAGAGAGCAGAGGCTACAGAAAATGCTCCTCTGAATCCGAGATTGCCATGCTTTGTGGACTCTTCCCGTTGGACATAGCAGTGAGCACCCATTTCCTTTCCTGCTCTCACCTGCTCCTGATTCATAATGCTTCTGCTGAATAAATAGTCCCTAGCTGGCCAAGGAGTTTAAAGTGTAAGCCTGTTCAGGGTACATCCAGAAGAGTTAAGCTCAGTGATAAGGGGAAATGTAGATGAAGAACACACTAATTCAGCCCATGTGACCACTTTGGGCCTCAGTTGTTAGGTTGAGAAGTCAGAGGGGATTGCATGAGCTCCAAAGATCTGTTCAGTCCCTAATGTTGCTTAATCCTGTACACGTGGCAAAAGAGGTGTAACATAAAGAAATTAAATGAAATTCCCTTATTAAATTAAAAAGAAGCTTGAGAACACATTCAGGTTGTTTTTGCCTCTGCGGATGGACTTTCTTTAGCAGACAGCTGAAAAGCTTAACTAAGAAGAACCAGCCCTTTACTGTTACTCTCTTGGGGGATGTTTATCTCTGTATGTTGAGAAATAAAAAACCTTGGGCCTTACTTTCAGCCCTGCTTTCCCTTAGTGAAAATATTTTTTTCCCTTGGGAAACTGAAATTCATTGAGATTCAATGAGTAGAGAAGATGACCAGGCTCATAGCCTTCTGTGGTTCCTTCACAGCGCCCTGAGGACGTGGCTAGGTGTTTACACACTGCCACAGGCAGGGCCAAATTCTGTGGGCTCCTTCAATGTGAAGCTACTACCTTTCAACATAAAGGAGTTTGGTGTCATCCTCCTTGTAGTTGCTTTTTTTTTTTTTTTAACCATCTGTTATTTTCACCTCCAGTTTGTTATTTACAAGCGTTCATGCCAGTGAAGAGTTTTCTAAATGACGGATTCTTTCTTGCATGCAAAGACAAAGCACCGTCCCTGCCTCATGCTGTGTGTGATCTCTCTGTTTTCCTTTGGCACGTTTCTTAGTACTTCTGTTCGGTATATGTCCTTCATCCCCTTTCCTGTAATTTTTTAGAGCACTCAGGGTTAGAGGCCCTAGCCGGTGGGGATATGCAGGGGAAGAGGAGTTTCCCTCTGTCTCCTTCTCCAGTCATATTCATTATGAGGTATCCCCAGTCTTGCGTAAGACCTTTAAAACATGGCTTCAAGCCCCTCTGTTCATCTCATTGCCTCCCTCTGTAAAAAAGTTCTAGTCTCTATGACAAAGAATGGTACATTCTCCCCCTCTTCCTTTGTTTGATTTTTAGCTATTATGCTTGTCAGATTTAAAGATGACATTGTTATGTGGGCAGTCTTCACTGTACATTACACACAAATGTAATTCTCCTGGGTCAGTATGATCAACTTCTACAGGTTCACCATTCTTCCCTTGCAATTCTTATGTCCATTGAGCGCCATCAAGGGAAAGGGTTTTTTTTTTGTTTTTGCTTTTGTTTTCCCCTAGGCTTATTCCAAATAACCGCTCCCATCCCCCACCAAAAAAAAAACAAACCATGTAGCTCCAATAAAGAAAGGAGTGTCATGGAGCTCTCAGGGGTGTAGGCTGGAAGCTCCAGGCCTGGCACGCTGGAGTGATGAGATGAGCTGTCCAGGCAACGTGGCAGCGTGAGTGAACTCTGACCGTGGCAGGTGAGGCTGTCTTCGTGTGGGCTGGTTCTGTGCTTTGTGATTCTGATTTCTTATCTGTCAAGTGATGCCTCACTTAGCTTCTCCTACACTTGAGGGGTTCTACTAATGTGCCTGTGTGGCTGGGTTCTGCATACTCAGTTACTTTAGCTTCTTTATCCTTAAAAAGATTCCTAGGTATGTTCCTGATTTTGAGGTTTTGTTTGGTCGTTATATTCTTTTAGAGTTCATCTTTTAAAATTAATCTTTCTGTCGACATTTTTTTTTGCCTCTTAGCACACTTCATGGTCTCATGCAGGTCAACAAATTGGGACTCTGAATGTGAGTGTGTGTGTCTACACATTACTAGGGCTTGTTACCTTATTGTCAATGTTATCTTAAGAAAAAGTGGAGGCAGGGTGCAGTGGCTTATGCCTGAAATCTCAGCACTCTTGGAGGCTGAGATGGGAGGACTGAGCCCAGGAGTTTGAGACCAGCCTGAGCAACAAAGTGAGATTCCTGCCTCTATAAAAAAAAAAGAGAGAGAGAGAGAAAGAAAGGAAGGAAGGAAGGAAGGAAGGAAGGAAAAGAAGAAAAGGAAGGAAGAAAAGAAAGGAAGAAAAAAAAGAAAAGAAAGAGGGAGTGATCAGAGTTAGAGCGGCAGGTCTGGAGTAGCCATCAGTTAAAGGAAGTCTGCAGAAAGTTTTTGTGAAAGGATTTTGTTACTATGGCTTTTCCCCTAGTACCAGCTTGTTAAGAAGTGTAGGTAGGGGATCCTTGGTAATACTGTATATTATGATTTTATTCCTGTGGAGTGTTTTTCATGATAATGAATTGGCTTATTCTATAATACTGCCTTTTCTCTGTTTCTCATAAGCAGAATCAAATACAACTTCCCAGTTTTTTTGGGGGAGGGGACAGGGTCTTTCTCTGTCACCCAGGCTGGAGTGCAGTGGCACAGTCGTAGCTCACTGTAACCTCCAACTCCTGGGCTGAAGTGATTCTCTTGCCTCAGCCTCTTGAGTAGCTAGGGCTACAGGCATGTGCCACCACACCTGGCTAATTTTTTTAAAAACTTATATTTTGGAGAGACAGGAGTCTCACTATGTTGCCCAGGCTGGTCTCGAAGTCCTGGCCTCAAGCGGTCCTACTGCCTTAGTCTCTCAAAATGCTCTGATTACAGTTGTAAGCCACCATGCCCAGACAGCTTTTCATTTATTAATGCCATTCCTGGTTAATACTCTGTTAAGTTTCAGAGTTTTCTTCCTCCTAGTTCAGTGGTTTCAAGTACGACTTTTCTATTTCCTTGTTGTCAGTCTCTAATAGAAACACCGTAAGAGTACTTCTATTGCTGCTGTAACAACCACACACTTAGCAGCTAAAGCCATACACATTTATTCTCTTTGAATTCTGTAGGTGAGAGGTCCCTTCTGGGTCTCACTGGCTGAGATCAAGATGTCTGTTCCTTTCTGGAGGCTTGAGGGGAGAATCGGTCTCCTTGTCTTTTCTAGAGGCTGCCTGTGTTCCTAGGCTCTTGTCCCCTTTTCCACTTTCAGTGCCAGCAATGTCCAGCCGAATCCTTGTCTCTCTGCCATCACACTGATACTCTCACCAAGCTGGGAAAGATTCTCTGCTTTTCAGGATTGATGTGATTAGATTAGACCAAGCAGGGTAATGCAGTGTGATCTCCCCATCCCAAGGTCCTTGATATAATGACATCTCCCTGTAAGGCAGCATAAGCACAGGTTCCAGGGATTAGTATATATATGATGAACATTTTTGGGAACCCTTTTTCTGCCTACCACAGTACTCCAAACTCTTAGTAAGGAACTGGTTCTTTTCTCTTTATGTAAAGGAACTATTCTTCTTTGTAAAGAAGGTTTATTGTTACAGGACCTGTTCTTCTCCCTTTTGAACATATTCAAATCAACTATTTGCAAAACACATTGGTAGCTAAATAAGGTTTGAACTCTGCTGAGGCCAGATGTCCAGCCGAGTACTTTTACATGTTCTGGCTTATGTAATTGTCAGCTGTCCTACTACAGTGGGGAAACTGAGGTGCAAAGGGAGCTTGCCCAGGGTCACACAGCCAGAAGTGGCAGAGCCAGGGACCAAAAGTCTGCATTCCCGAAATCGCCATTCTTTTCACTCTGCTTTTCTACCTTACAAGCGATAAGGCAAAAATACAATGAGAAATGGTAATAGAAAACCTTAAAATAATGTAAAACCTCTCTCTGCGTCTGCCAGGGTGTTGATAAACAATAAATATTTGCCTTTGGTAGATTGATTTTTTTTTTAACTAATGGCCTCCATTAATGGCCTCCCTGTACTCCCTGTATCCATACTCTTTGCCCGGTAACTTTGCAGCTTCTCTTCCTCCTTCCCTCTTCTCCCACCCTGGACCCCCACCCTCATTTGCCTGTGTGACTTGCTTGGCCAGTGGGATGTTAGCACATGCTGTGTATAAACAGAGTTGTAAAAAGTGGCTGTTTCTGATTGCCTTTTACATGACTGGGCTTGCTCTCTCAGACCCCACCACCTCCATGAGATCATGCCCAGGCTAGCCCAGTGGAGGAGGGGGTAGGTTTGTGCTTGTGGATTCCATGCTAGACCAGCCAGCGCCATCTGACCTGTCAGCTGCGTGCTATGTCCTTAGCAGGTCTAGATCAGCCGGGGTCACCAGAATCACCCACCGGCTGACCTGTAGAGATATGCAAATCATCCATGGTTGTTGTAGGCCACTGAGTTTGGGGGGAGTTTGCTGTAAAGCAGTTGTTAACTGATGCACAGCTCATGTCAGATGTTTGAGTAGGAAGTAATTTTAGTGTCTTTTAAAAACCTTTTCATTAGTTACTACTTATAACTAATATTGTTTTAAGATTGTACTTAGGTTCAAGAACTTGTCCATTATATCTGCCCCTTTTTCCCTTTTCAGAAAACCATTAAAATCCTTTACAGAAACAGACTTATTTTCCTTCTGAAATTGTTTATCTTCTTATATGGTGGCTTTTGACCCCAACCTAGAGTAAGAAATACATGATGACTCAGAACTCACGTATTATATAGGTAGATAACACCAAGAAAAGTTTCATATAAAGTGCTTAACCTTTGTAGTGCCTCTGGTGTTTTCTATTTTGTTCTGTTTCATTGACTTAAAAAATTCTGGTCAGGGTTCAAGGAATAGGCTGCCTATTTTGTAAATAAAGTTTTATTGACACATAGCCAATCCCACATTTGTTCTTCTATTGTTTACGGCTACTTTGACACTACAATGGCAGAGGCAAGTGGTGGTGACTGATGGAGGTGATCTGTCCTGCAAAGCCTCAAGTGTTAACTCTGGCCTGTGAAGAAAACGTTTTCTGACCTTTGCACTGAATAGGTTTCATAACCCATCAGTTAGTTGTGACCTGTTCAAGTGACCCTTCGCTCTCCTGATACCCTTCTAGAAATGACAGTGAACACGTCTGGCAGATGTGAAAACTCACTGTTCTCTGTTTACTTGGAATCAACAATTAAGCCCTTGCCATCTAGCGTGACACCCGATTGGCTTATATAGGAAACTTTTCAAGCATTTCTAAATTGTTTCATTAGTTTCATTGCTTCACAGTAATGTTATGCACCCCCCTTCTTAATTTATTTTTAAATAAGGCTTTCTAGTGGAAACTAACTGGAATTAAAATGGACACAAATTCCATTCCAGTGCTAGTTATTTATTCATTAGATCCCAGCAGTGCCTTTTTTGGTGATATAATGGAGTCCATTAGTGGGAAAGGCAAAGAAACAGTGATCCTGGCTTCTTTTATAACACCTTTCTAGCAGCTGGGCCTTATTGCCACATTTCTGAATTAGGGTGGTGTTATTTGTGAGCAGAATAAAATTTAGAGACATTAAATCATGGACTTCTGTGGTTGAAAAGATTTCGGAATTTTTTTTTAACTCATATTTAATTGGATCCTTAAAGGCCATATTCTCCAATACCTTCATTTTTCCAAGCCTGTCAAGAAAGGACAACATTGTTATTTATGTTGTGTGCCTCATGGGATTGATGAGAAAGAGCTGAGGCAGAAAAAACTTCAGAGGGATCTGGATATGTCTTTGTAGAATCTGAAATGCCAGGTGAAGGATTGTCCCTGGCCCATTTATTTATTGTCAGTGAGAATGAAATCAAAATAAATGAGCTTGAACTGCAGCATGAAGAGCTTAGGTAAAATCTGAGAAACATCCCCAAAATAAGGTTGGTCCTTTGACACTGGGTTAGGTTATCCTGTAACCGTAATAGGTTCGTTGCACACAGCAAGTCAATATGTAGAGAAACTGGGTTGCAGCAGGGAAAGAGGATTAATCAGAGGGCCACCGAATGAGGAGAGGGGAGGAAACCTCAAGTCCATCTCTCTGAGGAATTTGGGTTAGGGTTTTTAAGGGTTTTGGAGAGGGCCAAGCTTGGAGGTTGTTGATTGCTCGAAGAGTATAGGGTGAACTTGAAGGAGATGAAACAGCTGCATTCTCATGCTGATCTGTTCCACTGTGGGGGTTTTCAAACTGGCTGTTGGAATTTAGGGTCTGAGAAGCATTTTAAGCTGTCCTTAAAAAAAGTCCTTATGGTACTACTATCAGAGATCCTGTCTATAGAACAGTGGGGTTGCAAATCAGTTCCTAAACAGTCTTAGGATCCCAGTATCAGAAGTCCTACCTACAGGACTGATAGGGATGCAAATGGCCACTATCTAGTGCTATATGACTTTTAGCAACAGGGAAGTGGGCCAAGGTGCAGCCTTACTGGTGCTTCGTTGTAACTGTATTTCAGTCTAGAACTCTGCATGCAATTCTTACCAACCCTGTGGGGATGGTTTCACTCCTAAGCGTTTTTGATGTTAGCTGCTGCCTTTAGTTCAGATGGATGGCCATCTTTCCAGGTGGTTGATGCATTTAATTAATAAAGATTCTTCTGGGTGTTAGCAACAGAAACCTGCTGGAGCTTGCCTCAGCGAAAGTAGAGAACTCGCATTAGGAACACAAGGATAGGGTCCAGGAGCTCTCTGCAGCCTGGGATCAGGGCTCTAGGAACCCCAGAAATCCTCTTTGCCCTCCTGTCTGCTTCCAACTGCCTGGGTGCTTAATTCTCCTCCCTGCCTTATTCTGCTTTTCTTGTCCCAAGGACAGAACTCTGGGTAAGGGGATTTGTTACAGGATATAAGCCATACAACAAGACTGATCTTTTGTAATGCAGTTCTGGTTTTCCCTCAGTGTCCAGCTTGAGATCACCCAGAGGTGGGCAGGGGTTGGCACCTGGAGAGAGGACTCTAGTCTAGTTCCAGGCCTTAAAATGTTATTGGGGGCATTTCAGCAATTTGGGGGGGCAATTTTGATTGTCAGTGATTGAGGGATGCTACTAGTATTTATTGGATGGGGACCAGGGATGGTAAAGACCTGTAATGGGTAGAGCAGTTGTGTATCACAAAATGTTTCCTGTTACCCACTAGACAATCAGGGACAAGCAAAACCTCAATCTAGACCTAACTTACATATAAGCAAATAATTGTTGCACATTTTAAGTAAACATCAACTTTTCCAGTTAATGAAGAAAGGTTTTACTTTCTTTTGTTAGGAAATTTACCATTTTAGAAACTCACCCTACCCATAGCATTAGCACATCACCAGTATCAGTCCACCTTTGCAGCAGACACATTTAAAAAATTTCACATTAGGTGCAGGCATCTAATAGCTCCATTATGTCTTTTTAGAGTGGTCTTACCCAGCTAATTGCATATTGAAATACATTAGGTTTGTCATAAATTACTTTCCTTTCTTGTCTTTTCTGTCAATCTTAGGACATTAAATATATATGTTTGAAATTGTGTTTAGGTAAATTATCTAAGCACTTGGTTCCGATAGTAAAGGGAGTGTTATAAGCTGACTGTAAGCCCCAGGGGCTTTGGGGCTGATAGGGTTTAGAACACAGCACTAGGGGAAATGAATTATAAAGGAATATTTTTTCTCTAGCCCAGTGATTCAGCTGAATTAATACTTTTAATGTGAAGCATTAAAAAAAAAAAAGCAGACCATGGCCCATGCATAGGGTATAGCAGGAATAGAGATGTTGGCCCCATAGTGCTCCTCCCCCAGCCACACCCATGGGTGGTGGACTGTCCTTGGTGTACAGCCTCCACCCTCCCATACATACAGTGGTTTTTGGCTCTTGCTGGGCCATGGCTCCCATGTAGGTCTCTGCATCATTCTGGAAAAGCTGCAGGTGTGGAAGGTGAAATTAGGTTGTCACCTGAGCTTCATAGCTGCCCGAGGTTTCAGGGAGACCTGTGAGCTTGCATGGGAAAATATTAATGTAAGTCATAGTAGTATTAGTACTGTTTATGATTTTGTCACCAATAGAAATCTAACGTTTTCATGTCACGTTAGAGATGGTTAACAGGTGTGTTGAAATATCAGTATTCGTCCCCACTTTGAAATTATGGTAGTGGTTGCACCTGTTGCTAGATAGTGTTGTTTAATGTGTTAAGAAACAAGCTGCAGGTCTTGCTATATCACAATTAAAAACAAAGTTTGGGGGCCGGATGTGGTGGCTCACCTCTGTAATCCCAGCATTTTGGGAGGCTGAGGCAGGCGGATCACTTGAGGTCAGGAGTTCAAGACCAGCATGGCCAACATGGCAAAACCCTGTTTCTAGTAAAAATAAAAAATTAGCTGAGCGTGGTGGCGGGTACCTATAAACCCAGCTACTAGGGTGGATGAGGCAGGAGAATCACTTGAACCTAGGAGGTGAAGGTTGCAGTGAGCTGAGATCACACCACTGAACTCCAGCTTGGGCAACAGAGTGAGACTCTGTCTCAAAATAAATACATAAATATTTTGGTAACTATAATTAAATATGATTGATTTCTCCTGCAGTCCTATGTATTTTATTTTATGCATTAAAAAAATCCTTCTGGCCAGGTGCGGTGGCTTAACGCCTGTAATCCCAGCGCTTTGGAAGGCTGAGGCAGGCAGATCACGAGGTCAAAAGATCGAGACCATCCTGGCCAACATGGTGAAACCCCATCTCTACTAAAAATACAAAAATTAGCTGGGCGTGGTGGTGCATGCCTGTAGTCCCAGCTACTCTGGAGGCTGAGGCAGAAGAATCGCTTGAACCCCAGAGGCAGAAGTTGCACTGAGCCAAGATTGTACCACTGCACTCCAGCCTTGCAACAGAGCGAGACTCCATCTCAAAAGAAAAAAAAATCCTTCTGAGAAGGAGTCCATAGTCTGCCACTAGTCCACCAAGGGGTGGAATAGAATTGTGGTGTGTTCTAGATTCTGCACACCCACTGCTCCCCTTTCCCTTCTCTTCATCAGGAGTTGACCTCTCCTGACTTGGCCTTTCTCCAAGGCTATCAATTGCGAGTGTAGAGTGGGTGTGGGCTTATCTCCAACTGGCTTATTTTTTTTCTTAGACCTAGTCAAATAATTGAGCTCTAACCTTGGCTCACTCTTTTATCATACGCGAGGAGGCAAGTTTGTCAGAACATTCCTCCAGCAAGGCTGTATCTATCAGTACAAGGTACGTGATTCATTTAAAGCCAAATGTCCTAATTATCTGAATCCTAAACAGAAGTTTGATTTCAGCTTCTGTTTCAGTTTTTCAAGTGGAGAAAACCTACAGATATTCTGCAGGAAAATGCCCTAAATACACATTAACCCCTTGTTTTCCTCTTGGTATGCTTCAAGTTATATCATCACCGGTAGCACTCTAAGAAATACCCCATTGTCCAAGAAATATGTCTTGTACATGGTTGCCAGGGGTGTTTTCCTGTTGCCGTTGGCTTGAAGGTAGTCAGTGCCATAGGAATGCACTTCCTCTTGGCTGCCCGCTTGCCACTCAGTGAATTCAGCCCAGAGGGTGCTGTGCTGCCACTGTAACTGGATTTCTGGAAGTGGAGTCAGCCTTTTTCTGTTTCTGGAAACTTCTCTCCATAGGAAGTGACTCTGCTCACAGAAGAGCTTACTGTACTGAGCCTCACTGGGCTTCAGACTCGAAGTCATTGCTCTGCTGCCATGGGTATCTCTTTCCTCTCGTAGCTATATTTAGAGCATGAAAATGCTGAACATTTCCTTTCTCTTTCTTTTTCTTTTTTTTTTTGACCAAGTCTGTCCCTGTTGCCCGAGCTGGAGTGCCAGTGACATGATCTCGGCTCACTGCAACCTATGTCTCCTGGGTTCAAGTGATTCTCCTGCCTCAGCCTCCCCAGTAGCTGGAACTAAAGGCGCATGCCACCACACCTGGCTAATTTCTTGTATTTTTATAGAGACGGGGTTTCACCATGTTAGCCAGATGGTCTCGATTTCCTGACCTTGTGATCTGCCTGCCTCGGCCTCCCAAAGTGCTGGGATTACAGGTGTGAGCCACCGCAGCTGGCCTCCTTTCTCTTTCTTTGGAAGTCAGAGTGGGGAGGGATTTCTCGTATTCAACACAAATCCCTCAGACAGCCATATTCAAAGATAATGGGAATAATTTTTCCTTCTTTGTTTCAAAAAATATTATGCTGAAGATTGGAATAGAACGGTCTCAAATATTTTTTCTGGTTTATTTTTCTATGGGTTTTGTTGTTGATCAGTTTTATCATTGAGGCAGTTCCATTACATTGTATTATTATTGTTTAAAGAGAATGTATGTGTATTTAACAAGTTTATCAATGAAGTGATAGCATCTCATCTTTATCTTTTTCAAACAGAAATAGCAAAGTTCTGTTGCTTTCTGAGTCACTGATTGATATTACAGATTTGTGTTCAAGATTATTGGCACAATTAGGCCTTTTTTTTTTTTTTTTTTTTTTTTTTTTGGATGCAGATTCTTGCTCTGTTGCCCAGGCTAGAGGGCAGTGGCACTGGTCACTGGTCTCAAACTCTTGGGCTCAAGTGATCTTCCCACCTTAGCCTCCCGAAGTCCTGGGATTATAGAGGTGAGTCTGACCTAGGCTAATTTTTAAAGTGAGATACCTAAGATTATTTTATGAAGAAGCTGTCCTTCTATCAATGGCTTTTTTTTTTTTTGTCTCGAGAAAGCAGGAAATTCACCACATTTACTTGCTCAGTGGTAGTGGTTCAGTCTGTAGGATCTCTACCACTCCCCTCCCCCACTCTGAACCACATTCACTTGGACTGTTTCATAGCGGTTTGGCTTGAGGTAAATTTTGATCTTAATCCTACTTTGTGGAGAGCATAAATAAAGTCCAGAAGTTCTAAAGTATAAGAGTGAAAATACCCATGTGGAGTCCATCTTCTGGTCAGATGGATGACAGAATTAATTGTGCAGCTGCTGGACATGGATAGATCCCATTACCATTTTATAGACCATATCGCAATAGAAAGTGGGAAATACAGGTCCTGTCTTCAGCTTGACAACCAAAAGGTGAGGACATTACACATACGGACGAACACTTTCTCTCTGAGAACAGACCTTTTGAGCGTGTTAGCTGGTGTACGGGGAATACTGGGTTCTCCTGTGACTGGGCGTCTTGTACACACTGTCTAATTTCATGCTTGGGATAACCATGTATATTAGCTTCCCTTATTTTCATGGAACAAACGTGAAACTCGTGGGAAAGTGAAGTATGTTGTCTGGGGTGGCTCACATAAATAAGCAAGGTGGTCATATAATTTATCATCCAAATCGGGATGCTTTTGAGAGTGAAGGGGGATGCTTTTGATGATTATGCTGGGATAATAGGCATAAAAGGTGATATATAGTCCCCCTACTGATAAGGTACAGATTGGGGGTTAAATGCAGGTCTCTGATCTTAAAGCTCTTAAAGCATGCCTGCTTTCCATTACATGCTGTTAGGCCACTCTGTCTGCAAATGAATTGGTAAGGCACAGATGGAAGAACCTTCTGAAGATGAGCTTGCTCTAAGAATAGAGCCAAAGGGAAATTCTCTAAGGCTAGGCAAAAGGTTTTTTTTGGCCAGAGAAATGTCTGAGAGATCTTTCATGTAAAAACATGGGAAGTGTTTTGCTGGAAAGACAGTTTCTTCCTCCTTAAAAATGGTTTTCCATTGATTGTTTAAAAGAATGGGTCTGCTTTAGCATTTATAAGAAAGACAGAGTAGGAGTCACAGAACCTCATATCCAGGGCAAACATCTTCATAACCTGTGGCTGTTAATATCCGGAAGGGGAGATGAATTCTTTAATAGTAAGGTGTATAGATACAAATTTACTACTCTTGTTTTTCGCACTCTGGCCGTGGCTGCTATTTTCTATACGGTATAATCATTACTCTGAGATGTTAAGGTAAAAATCCCAGTCCTCAAATAGACTGCACTCCCAGACTTGCCATACTAGGGTTTGTGATAAGCCTTTGTGCCTCTGTGAGCTTCAGACACAGGCGTGCAAACACACCCAGCGGAGGCTCAGACATGAAGACGAATGAAGCGCAAGGTTCTTATAAATGATATTACAGCCCAGCCATGAAAAGGAATGAAAAACTTTGCACAGCACCCCATGAATTATTTGTTCACAGTGTCATGTTCTCTTGCAGCTTTCTAAGCCAGCTGAGGTGTGAAAGCAAAAGTTTCATAACAGAGCGGTTCTGTAAATACTGAAGACTATAAAACAGCCCTGCTAGATTACCACTTGTCGTCAGGTCAGCAGTGCCAGAGGATGACATACCATCCACAGGCCAGGTCACACTGCTGGCAACCCAGAGCAAGCAGAAGGAGGGGTGCTGGTTATGCATTCCCTGGGCCATTCGGGAATAGCTTTTAGTTGAGAGCTGTGACGTGGCCTTCCTTCTACACCCGTATTTAGGGAGGACCTGCCTTCTGACCCTTGGAACTTCTGGAAAAGCATGAATCCTAAAGTAGGTAAAGTGAAACTTGGCTGGTGATGAAGAAAAAGTCGCTCCTCCATCAGGAGTGACCAGCAGGACCTGGAGAGGGACTTGGGGGCTCATGGCCTACACCTGCCACTGTGGGTTGCGTGAACCACTCCCTGAAGAGAATAGTGATGTCTGGCTGTCTTTATGAAGGGCCAGCTCTTTCCCTGGAAATAGGAGAACTACCAGCAACAAAACAGGGAGAAAAAGAAAAAGGAGTGGCATGAGAAGGCAAAGCCAGCGGAGAAGGAGGCAGCCTGGGTGTGTGAGCCACAGCCGTTCCACTGTGGGAAAGGAGAGATGGGACGATGCGGAGCAGCTGTGCTGCCATGGGCGCCATGAGTCTGCTTAGAATCGGGGACAAGGCACTGGCTGGCAAGTCAGGAGATCCGGGGGCTGACGCTTTCCCTGCTGCTAACTAAGTTTGTAAGCCTCTGTCTCTTCCACAAAAGTGGGCGAGTTGGGTCAGATGTTAACCAGCGTGACTGCCAGCTCTAAAAGTCTTCAATGCCAAGCCAATGAGCCATTCTTTGTAGGGCTTACTAGTGTGACACAGTAAACATTGCTGAGTACTTTATATAGGAACAGGGCAGAAAGGTTAATATAACACCTGTGCCCACATCCAGGGTGGGACCATGTCATAAACAGTTCTATTGCTCCAGTAATTGGAGAATAGCTCATTTTGTACAAAGCATTTATGATATGCCAGGCAGTGTTCTGGATACTTTCCATTGATTTATCTATTTGCAAAATAGATTAGCAAAATGAATTAGCAGAAAAACAAGTGCCAGCTGGGCACTACTGTTCTAATTAGAGAGAGGAGGAAACTGAGGCACAGAGAGGTTAAGTAATTTGCCCCAGGTTTCATAGCTAACAGGTGAAGGAGCCAGAATTTCAACCCAGGGAAGCTGGCTCCAGAACCCACACTGTGCGGCTGCTGTGGGGGTGCTGTGGTTTAAATGTCCCCTCCAAAACAGATTTTATGATTTAGTTGCCATTTTAGCAGAGTGAAATGGGGCCTTTAAAAACTGGTAGATCATGAGGGCACTGCCCTCCTGAAGGGATTAATGCTGTTATCCTGGGAATGGGTGAGTTATTGAGAGTTATTGAGGGTTCCTGATAGAAAGGATGTGTTCTATCCACTTCCCTCTGGGTCTCACATGGTTTTCTACCATGTTCTGACTCAGCAAGAAGACCCTTACCGGATGCCAAGCACCACACTCTTGAGACTTCTCAGCCTCCAGAACCATAAGCCAAATAAACTTGTATTTTTATAAATAACCTGGTCTGTGTGGTACTGTTATAGCAGAAAAATGGACTAGTGTAGGGGGGATATGGTATTTACATGTTGTTGTCTGTCTCCATTGATGGGTAGCAACCTTGTCTCTCTTTTTAGCTATTATATTCCTACTGCTTAGCCCACTGTAGGCGCTAGGACGTTTTTGTTGAATGGATAGTTAGATGGGTAAGTGAATGGACAGATGGATAGATGGATGGGTGGGTGGATGGATGGGTTGAGGGTTGGGTAGATGGAGGAAATAAACAAGGTCTTCAGGGCACTTACAGCCTAATGAGGAAAACAGGCCCACACTAATGTCAGTGAGTTGCGGGCAGGGAGGGGGCTTAGTCCAATGCAGGGCATCAGAAAAGGCTTCCTTGAGGTGATGGTGGCTGAAGTGAGTCTTGAAAGATGTGCAGAATTTGGGAGAATGGAGTGGGAAAGACATTGCTAGCGGGGCTGTGTAGGCTAACTGCAGCATTGTTGGCAGCAGTCAGCATTCCCAGAGCCTAGAGGACAGGGCAGGAACTGCTGGGGATGGGGCGAGGTTAGGAAAAGCCTTCCTTGGGAATGCATTTGGGCTTGCTCTTGAGAGCAGTGGAGAGTGCCTGAAAGGTGCATGGCTTGGGCAAATTTGGTTTTCAGATGGTCTGTTCTGCCTGCAGTGTGACAAGGAGGGAACAGGAGCAAGCCTGGCACAGGAGGTGGGGTGGGGGCGGTGAGGGGAAGCCAGCACAGTGGTCCCCATGGGAGGGCAGGTGAACTTGAAGTAGAAGGGGTATGGAGAGGTGGCTGAGGAGCGCAAGGGAAGGATGACACTTAATTTTGGTTTTGCAGAGTTCAGGACCTCCCAAGGTTGCTGACGTGTTGCCCAGGTGTTCCCATGTGAGTGCAAAGCTGTGCTGAACCTGAGAGGGGCAGGGCGGGGCCCTGTGGTTTAGGTGTTGTTGGCATTGATAGTGGTTAAGGTCGGGAGACCAGATGATACCACCCTAAAGAGTGTTACCCTGGAAGAGTCAATTCTTGGAAAATTCCTGCATTTACAGGCTGAGCCAAAGAGAACCTATGGCCAGAGAGGCCTGGCCCCACCTGAGCAGAGCAGGGCCGTGGGTTTTATGGGACAGGTCATCTTGACCATAGTGACAACATTGGAGCCCTTACAGTGTGCCTGGTTCATTTGTGAGCACTCAGGTAGTTCTGACCCATGATACAAATCCAGTGAGGTAAGTGATACCCCATTTTACAGATGAGTGAACCGAGGCATGGAGGGGGTAAAACCAATAATTATCTGAGGTCACATGCTTCACATGACCAGAGGGCACTGGGGAGCCAAGGCCTTCTGCCTTTTTACTGCTTTTAATTTGGAAATCTCTGAGGACCTTTGCAAATCCCATGGAGTGAATCAAAAGCTAAGAAGGGAAGGAAGGTGTTAGGGCTGTCTTGACAGAAGAAGGGTCAGGGAAGTGTTCGTTTTGTTTGTTTTTTTACCATTTTTTTTTTTTTTTTTTTTTTTTTTGCGGAGAAGGAGCAGGATAGACGAGGTCACATTGTGTTGCCCAGGCTGCTCTCAGACTCCTAGCCTCAAGTGATCTCCTGCCTTGACCTCCCATAGTGTTCGGATTACACTAACTGCACCTGGCCCTGTTTTGCTTTTTTCAAGGGTGACAGAATTGCTCAAAAGCTTAGAGAGCCTGTTCCGAGATTTTAGAGATTCAGGCTGGAGTGGGTCTCGGGGTGTGGGGACAGATGTGAGACAGGCCCTCCTAGAGGAGGCGGGGAGAGCACCACAGGGAAGCAGAGCTGTTTCCAAATTGGAGTGGTGATGGGATGACTCCACTGATATGGAATTCCCAGAATAGGTGAACCCGCAGAGATAGGAAGCAGATTAGTGTTGGTGAGGGCAGGGGGATGGGAAGAATGCTTGATGGACCCGGGGTTTTTTAGCGGGGAGGATGATATCAATATTTTGGAACTGGATAGAGGTGATGGTCACACAACATGGTGAATATACTCAATGCCACTAAGTTTGTGTACTCTTAAAGGTTGATTCCACGTTATGTGGATTTTGTTAATACTTCAATTTGGAAAAAAACAATGGAGGGCAGAAGTGGGCAGGGAGTGAAGTGGGTTGTATCTCGGGCCCCTGCTTGCTCCCTGTTTTGGAACAGCTTTGTTTTCATGATGTTCCCGACTCCTGACATGTTCTTGTTTACTAGGATGTAGCGGCACTGTGAGCTGAAACCACGCTCGGCGCATCCTGGGTGCCCGGGAAGCGTTGGAATGAATGAAGGAATGGTTGAGTGGTTGGATGAGGAACATCAGGCAGGCATCAGGGTGGTGCTGGACTGGAATGGTTGGCTGATGATAAAGGGAAATGGAGCTGGCTGAGGACAAGAAAAATCCTAGCTAGTATTTTAGAAGACCTGCAGAAGAGGAGGATGTGCAGTAACATGGTTAACAGTGTTTATGTGGCTACTGTGTATTTGTTTAATCTTTCTGGTGCTATTGAACTGCCTGAATGCACAAGAGAAGGCAGACTATGAAATGAAGGCATCGTTTGCTGTTACAACGTGAGGATTTTGCTGGGTAATTACTACAGTGGGAAGACAGGGAAGTGGGGGAAAAGAAGATATTGTAATAAGTTCAGGGAGGTGAGGGAATTTAGGAGGGAAAGGCTGTGTGAGGGGAGGAAATGGAAAGAAGTGGTTCTAGGATGCTCAGGGAGGAAGAGCAGGCCGTCAGCCTTGGGAGAGAGGCCAGGACAGCATACCAGGACAAGGTGTGTCAGGGATGTGAGGTGAATGTGAAGCTCCCTTTGCTCCAAGCAACCACTGTGTTGCATCTAGGGCACTGGATTAGTTTGTTCTCTCACTGCTCTAAAGAAATACTTGAGGCTGAGTAATTTATAAAGAAAGGAGGTTTAATTGGCTCACAGTTTCACAGGCTGTAGGGAAGCACGATGCTGGCCATCTGCTCGGCTTCTGGGGAGGTATAAGGAAACTCATAATCGTGGCAGAAGGTGAAGAAAAGACTGCACTTCACATGGCCAGAGCAAGGAGAAGAGTGAGTGAGGCGGGAGGTGCTACACAGTTTTAAATGATATCTCACAATAACGCGCTATCAGGAGAATAGCACCTAGGGGATGGTGTTAACCCATTCATGAGAATTCTGCCCCCGTGATTCAGTTAGCTCCCACCAGGCCCCCACATCCAACACTGGGGATTACAATTCTATGTGCGATTCGGGCAGGGACACAGATCCAAACCGTATCACGCACTAAGTTCCAACATTTGGTGCTCAAGATAATCCTCTGGGGAATGGGAAGAAAATGTAAAAGCTTTAATTTATGTATATTTTCTTCTGTACAAAGTAAGGTCTTCAGTTTTACTCGTAAGTTGGCAGCAGAATATGTTTTTAATTTTAAAATAAGTCATGTATATTAGGGATACATGCTCATTTTTGACTGATGAGCTATGGGACCAAAATCATTCTGGAAGGTACTTGCTTGGATGGCTCCTAGATGAGGTCCTTGGGAGTGATGATGTCATGATGTGGGAAATAGGTCTTAAGGCTTGTTGAAACAGATGCCCTGTGTTCTGACAAACAAGGGGTCTCTTCCAGTACAGACGGCCATGAGGTCACGCTGGCCTGCTTGGTTCTTTCCAAGTCCATTCTGCTGTGCAGACCACCTTTAAAAGTGATCACAAACCATTTGTTGAATACTCACTTATGGAACTTGAATCCTCACCAGTGCCACTATTTTCTGGAATCCATCTCAACCCCCACCTTGGTCTTTTGGAAAATTTGGCTGTTTGTTCTTTCTTCCCCCATCCTGTCTGACTTCTTGGATATGCATTGATGTTTTCCCCTTCCTTCCAAGGAATTATAACCCAAATAAGTTGTGTGTGTGTTTTGTTTTTTAGAGAAACTGGGATGCAATTTTCCTGAGCTTTGACACTTGAACTGAAAATAACTAACCAGATCCGAGGAGTGAGGGGCAGGAAAAAGAGCGAGGCCCTGAGGCAGGTTTGACCTGCCTTCTAATTCTGACTCTGCTGGTTATAGCTGTGTGCCTCTGGGCATGTTGCTTAACCTCTCTGATTTCCAATTTTGTTTTAAAGTTGAGGAGGTGATAATCTGTCTGGTGAGGTTGTGGGAAAAATTAAGAGAGTTAGTGACACACGTGGAAGTCCCTTAAACTTGCCAGGACTTAATAAATGCCAGTTCTGTCTCCTTCCTAACACCTAACCCCCAGCCCCCGTCCCTTCACCTCACTCTCGTACATTCTGCTGGAAAACAAAGTTGAGAACAAAATGTGCGTTGCTGAGACTTCCTGTTAGACTGTTTTTAAAGTGTCCCTGATTTGGGTTAGCCTGGTCTTTTCCTTGTGATCTCTCTTTTGTGGGCTCTTTCCTCCCATCTTTTTTTTAATTTTTTTTTTGAGATGGAGTCTCACTCTGTCATCCAGGCTGCAGTGCAGTGGCAAGATCTTGGCTCACTGCAACTTCCACCTTCTAGGTTCAAGTGATTCCCCTGCCTCAGCCTCCTGAGTAGCTGGGACTACAGGTGTGTGCCACCACGCCTGGCGAATTTTTGGTATTTTTAGTAGAGATGGAGTCTCACCATGTTAGCCAGGATGGTCTTGATCTCCTGACCTCGTGATCTGCCCACCTTGACCTCCCAAAGTGCTGGGATTACAGGCGTGAGCCACCATGCCCGGCCTCCTGTAGTCTTTGTTCTGCTTTAAGGAGAGTTTTGGGCATTCTTAGTTATGTGTGGTGTTTGTCTGATGTTGAAATAATTCATTGTGAGCCTCCCCACCCCCATTAAATTCCTTAATGAGGACTGATTTCATAGGAGGCAAAAAATTTAAAAAATAATGCCATTATATATCCCCCTATCCCATTGCAAGTAAAGGAAATGAGTTTTGAGACTCAAAATGTTTGACTAGGCCAGGTTTGGTGGCTCACGCCTGTAATCCCATCACATTGGGAGGCCCAGATGGGAGGATTTCGTGAGCCCAAGAGTTCTAGACCAGCCTGGGCAACATAGTGAGACCTTGTGTCTACAAAAAATATGAAAATTAGCCAGATGTGGTGGCATGAGCCTGTAGTGCTAGCTACTCAGGAGGCTGAGGTGGTAGTGTCTTTTAAGCCCGGGAGGTCAAGGCTGCAGTGAGCTATGATAGCACCACTGTGTTAAGTGCGCTGTGAATGAAGAGACCACCCAAACAGGCTTCCTGTGAGCGACAAGCCTGTTTATTCACTCCTTGGCTAGCGGGCTGAATCCTAAAAGAGAATCAGCAGAGGCTGGTGGGATAGGAGCTGGTTTTATAGGTTGGGGGTAGGTAATGGAAAGTTACAGTTTAAGGTATTTTTTGCATGCCAGGCTGGGGGTGTCACAGGGTCCAATGTCACAAGGTTGACTTATCAATTGAGGCAGGAACAAGGTGGAATGTCACAAGGTTGGTTAATCAGGCACTGCAGGAGGTATCTATTCTTCTCCTTTTGCAGTTTCTCTGTTACCTTAGACTTTCTGGCTCCAGGAGGCCATCTGGAGGTGTTAGGTGTGGGTCACCATGGCTTGACTATGGTGTAGTCCATAGTGCAGTCAGTTCAAAGAACCTTGCGCACTGCATTCCAGCCTGTGCAACGGAGCAGGACCCTATTTCAAAAACAAAAAGTTTGATTAGGCTAATTTGAAAAGCCTTCTGGTAGTTATGGAATGAGAAACTTATAGTTTGAAGATAATGCTGGCCTGGGCAACCTCTCTAACCTGTGTGCAGCCTTACACAGGCCAGGGCTTCCTGGATCGCTGGGTACCTGCATTGGCAGCTGGGTTTCTTCCAGCTTTGGGAACTGGCCACTGCTCTTCCACAGCCATGTGCCTGCATGCTGGGTCTGAGGATGCCATTCTCTCCTGCATTTCATTGGAATGTTGTATTACTTCATGAATAGAAGGAATTTAAAAAGTCACCCTGGAGTCATTAGAAAAGTGTGACTATGAAGAAAAGTAGGCCTTGGAGTTTCTTAGCTTAGTCTGTTGCTAGGATAAGTGGGTGTGGTAGTCCCTTTCCACCCAAAGAAAATATTGTATTGTTTAGTTAAAAAAACCCTTTTAATTCATTACGGAATTTCAACACGGATGTTAATGTAGTTTGGGCTCTTGCTTTCTCTCACTCTCTTTTTTCCTGAGAAAGTGATTTTGTACCATCAGGCTGTTTTGAAGTTCTTAGTCATTTTGTTTCTTTATTAGTAAAATGGGATAATGGTACAGCATGGATGTGAGCATTAGAGTACTGTGATTTGGGAAGAGAACCCAGTGCTGTAATGGAAGTCTAATAGCTGCTGAGTACATAGTAAATGCTATTTCAAATTTAGGTGAAAGAAAAAGCATGTTCAGGGTCTGTGCAGGCAGAGTGTAGCTCTACATGAAAAGGAACCTATTGATTAAACACTTAGAAAGTTTCAAAAAGCCCCCTTTTAAATCCCAAGATACTGGCATTCATGTGATGGATGTCTTGAGGCAGATAACACAGTAGAGTCTTTTTAGTGGAAGAAACACAGATCTTTTCACATGAAGTGGTACTTGAAAAATATTGCCATCATTAAAATACACAGTGTAGTTAGTTATCAGGAAATGCACATTTTTTGTGTGTCTTGAATGAGACTTAAAGAGTTAATGACAAAAAAAAAAAAAAGGAAATAAAAAAAGGAACAGCCTCTAATGGAAATTAGCATGTGATTGAAGTTGTTTTTGTTTTTTCTTTCCCTCTGTCTGAGGTCTTACACTCCGTAGTAGAACCAGCGTTGGGATGAGCAAGTCCTGTGACCCTGTTCGCTGATGGTACCCTGCCCTCCTCCTTCCACCTCTATGCCTGGAAGTCTGTAAGCTTGGATGGGAAAAAAATATACACTGAGTTCTAACTGGAATTTGGCATTTTGTTTCATGTGAATATAGGCAACAAACCAAAGTAGTATTAGAAGTACCTTGACCTTTGTCATCAGTAAGTCCATATCACATTCATTTGTTGCAGAGATCTCTAAATATTTTTTACATTCATCGCTACTTCAAAATGATGGTAGATAATAAAGCCATTTTTAGATCTTGTTACTTCGTGTATTAATAAAGAAGCACTCATACCATATCACAGTGGAAAAATACTGTAATAACTAAATATAATTCATTTGCCTTGTAATCTTTGGTGTTTTATTTTTTGCATTTAAAGACATTATTTTGAGGAAACATCCACGGGCTTCATCAGATTGCTGGTGGAGTTCAGAGCATACAAAAGTTAAGATACCTCCTCTGTCCCCTCTGGTCTGAATTTTATGTTGTCTGATAATGCAGTGGTCCTCAACCCTTGCTGCCCATTGGAATCACCTGGGTGTGTTTTAAGAATTCCAGCACTCTAGCCATACCCCAGACCAATGAACTGCAGATCTCAGGGTTGGGCCCTGGTGATTGCACTTGATTCCAGGGGATTCCAGTGTGCAGTGAAAAGTTGAGAACAATTGGTCTAAGTGTTCATACAAACCAGACTGCTTCCCTCTCTTCTTCCCTTCTGATTCTTTAGATAAGAAATTAAGTTTCATGCTTATGATAGAAAATTCAAACTGTACAGAAGAGTACGGCTCTCTCACCTTTCCAGAAACAACTATTGTTGACAAGTTTTGTGCCTAAACCATCATCGTAGACATACACATATCTATACATTATCCACGATGAGATTATACTATACATGTTATACACATAAACACACTGTACACAGTTCTTCACTTCTCTTGTAGAGAGCTTTCTGAGCTAGCTGTTGTTCCTTGAAATTAAAGTTCTCTTTCTTTAGTGTTTTTTTTTTTTTTTTTTTTTTTTTGAGGAGTCTCTTTTTCTCTGGCTGAATTTCAGTGGCAAAGTAACGGCAAAAAGCAAAATTTGCCTCAAGGGTTAAAGCAAATATACTGTAACAGC
>CAUYLG010059831.1:0-81076 GCA_963573385.1 Cacajao melanocephalus
ACATCTTACACTAAAATTAACTCCAGATGGATTGAAGACTTAAACATAAGACCTAACACCATAAAAACCCTAGAAGAAAACCTAGGCAATACCATTCTGGACATAGGCATAGGCAAGGACTTCATGACTAAAACACCAAAAACAATGGCAACAAAAGCCAAAATAGACAAATGGGATCTAATTAAACTCCAGAGCTTCTGTGCAGCAAAAGAAACAATCATTAGAGTGAACTGGCAACCAACAGAATGGGAAAAAATTTTTGCAATCTACCCATCTGACAAAGGGCTAATATCCAGAATCTACAAAGAACTAAAACAGATTTACAATTAAAAAAAAAAACCCATTCAAAAGTGGGTGAAGGACATGAACAGACACTTTTCAAAAGAAGACATTTATGAGGCCAACAAACATATGAAAAAATGCTCATCATCACTAGTCATTAGAGAAATGCAAATCAAAACCACACTGAGATACCATCTGACACCAGTAACAATGGCTATCATTAAAAAATCTAGAGACAACAGATGCTGGAGAGGATGTAGGGAAATAGGAACACTTTTACACTGTTGGTGGGAGTGCAAATTAGTTCAACCATTGTGGAAGACAGTATAGCGTTTCCTCAAGGACCTAGAAATAGAAATTCCATTTGACCCAGCAATCCCATTACTGAGTATATATCCTAAGGATTATAAATCATTCTATTATAAAGACACATGCACACATGTTTATCGCGGCATTGTTTACAATGGCAAAGATCTGGAACCAACCCAAATGCCCATCGATGATAGACTGGACAAGGAAAATGTGGCACATATACACCATGGAATACTCTGCAGCCATAAAAAAAAAACGACAAGTTCGTGCCCTTTGTGGTAACATGGATGAATCTGGAAACCATCATTCTCAGCAAACTGACACAAAAACAGAAAATCAAACACCACATGTTCTCACCCACAGGCGAGTGTTGAACAATGAGAACTCAGGGAGGGGAACATCACACACTGGGGTCTGTTGCGGGGGACTAGGGGAGGGACAGTGTGGGGTAGGGAGGTTGGAGAGGGATAACATGGGGAGAAATGCCAGATATAGGGGACAGGGAATGGAGGCAGCAAACCACATTGCCATGTATGTACCTATGCAACAATTCTGCATGATCTGCACGTGTACCCCAGAACCTAAAGTACAATTATATATATGTATATCAATTATATATATATATATAAACAAATGGCTGATCAACAAAAAGACATTTAAATTAAGATTTGACTTAGATTATACAATGATACTTGACACTCATCTTGCTTACACTGAAAACAAAACCAAACAAAATGGAAGTCCAGACTTGGATATGGTGGAGAGGGATGGGGGAATACAGGATTCATCTAATCAACTAATCACTTCTTTCAGAAATATAACCAACCTTAGGAAAAGACAAAATTTACCCTGTGGCTTTGGGGTGGGCAAAAAAAAAAAAAAAAAAAAAAACCACTCCCTAAAGAAAATCCTTTATTCTACCATCTTTCAAATCCTCCATTCTAATTAGGGTATCCTTTTCTGAGGTGCCTTAAGAATCATCTTCTGGCCAGATACAGTGGCTCATGCCTATAGTCCCAGCACTTTGGGAGGCCGATGCAGGCAGATCACTTGAGGCCAGGAGTTCAAGATCCATCTGGCCAACATGGCAAAATCCCATCTCTACTAAAAATACAAAAATTAGCCAGGAGTGGTGGCAGGTGCCTGTAATCCCAATTACAGGGAGGCTGAGGTGGGGGGATCTCTTGAACTCCAGAGGTGGAGGTTGCAGTGAGCCAAGATTGCACCATTGCACTACAGCCTGGGCTTCATGGTGAGACTGTGTTAAAAAAAAAAAAAAAAAAAAGGCCTCTTCCTTTGTAAGAAGGCTGATTTCCCCATCAAAAGGGAGTCTGCAAATAGCACCATCATTAAGTAATAGTAAAGTACTGTATCAGTGTTTTTCTTCACATAATTAAAACAGCTTTTAATTTCCCTTTTCCCCAGGTGATGATTCCATTTTCTGGTCCAAAGTCCACTCTGAAAAACAGTTTAGTCAGCTTCCTAAAACATTAAAAGGCTATTTTAAAACACTTCAAAAAGCTGACCCTTTTTCTGCACCATTTAATGACAAGGCAAAGAAAACAGGGAAACAGGATAGTAACTGTAATGTCATTTTCTCACCTCTAAGACCTTCTCTTCCCTGTCCCCAACACAACGCTAACTTTATCACTCAGAGAATAAACACCTTCTTCAGCGTGAGCTCCCCTCTCTGCTGAATCACTGAATGTTAGAGCAAGAAGTAGAGAATGGAAGGCACTGCAAACTTGCAAGGTGGTGACCCTGCTGTGCATTAAGAGCCTGGTTATACAGCTGAAGCAAATTCACAGAAGTTTCCAGCTTTCAGTGTTGTTAGGAGTAGGTGTTAGGAAGTTTAGGTAATGGCTGGGGAGGGTTTTGTGGGGGATTTAGTTTGTTTGTTTTGGTTTTTTTGAGACGGAGTCTTACTCTGTCGCCCAGACTGGAGTGCAGTGGCACGATTTCAGCTCACTGCAACCTCTGCCTCCCGGGTTAAAGTGATTCTCCTGCCTCAGCCTCCCATGTAGCTGGGACTACAGGCGCCCACCACCACACCTGGCTAATTTTTGTATTTTTAGTAGAGACAGGGTTTCACTATGTTGGCCAGTATGATCTCGATCTCTTGACCTCATGATCCACCCGCCTCAGCCCCCCAAAGTGCTGGAATTACCAGTATGAGCCACCGTGCCTGGCCAAGGGGAGGGTTTGTTTGTTTGTTTGTTTGTTTGGAAGGTTTTGTTTTGTTTGGTTTTTGCCTTGGTTCTGTTTCTCTGACTGGAAATACTTGCCACTTGTTTTTGTTATTCATTCAACAGAAACCCTGGAGCACAGGGACACAGGACTTATAGGTGTGTACCTGATGCACTCTGAAATTACATTTAGCTTTTAAAGGGATGTTATTTTGCTTGCTAGAGGGCCTTTCTTTGCTTTTTAGGCTTAGAACAAGCTCCAAAATCAGATTCGGATTCTCCTCCTCATAGTGGCCTCAATTATAGAAAGGCATCTCTCCCTCTGTCGTCTAGTAGACAGTGGGTTTAACTAGCAAGTCTCCCTCATCTGATTGCACTGCTGTAGGCTTTTTGAAAGTCATTCAGGAAAATATACATAAGAAAAATTGCTATGGCTCTGTGCTGGATCAGCTCAGTGGAAAACTTCTCATTACCTAGCAATATGCACTTGTCCTTGGCTAACAAATGTCCTCACTTGTCAACATATATGCCTGGACTCAGCACTTTTCAGTCCTAAATTCTGTTGTCCTTTACTTCTCTTGACAGCTAGCATGTGTTTAAAGGATCTGGAGGGTTGTGGATGGCAATGTACTGGGAAATGTGAACTGTGGTGCCACTATCCATTTCCCAGACAAAAATGAGGGGTCTCCCGGCGGCCACCAGGGAAAGGTCAGGCTTGAGTTTCCTGGAAGGCTGACCCAAATTTCAGAGCCAAGCGTTTCAGTGGAGTTACCACATTCTTAATGCATGCTGCCAGGAGTCGTGCTGGCTGTCCCTTACTTATAAAACTAATCTATCATTTATGGCCTGTGAAAAGGAAAGAGAATCTTGTTCTTAACTGAGCTCTTTACTAAGTGAAAGGCCCACGTTTTTCTCAATGTGGGCAAATTTCTCAATTTCCGTAAGTCTAGGAAGAAGGTAATATTAACCCTATTTTTTCAGATGAGAAAACAGATCCAGACAAGTTAAGTGACTTCTAAGGCATCAAGTCATAGATGGGAAAGCCAAGATTATTTGGCTTTCTGATTTAGAATGCTCAGATATTGGGTGTCTTAAAGCTTTCAGTGAGACACTGCTTTAACATATCACAGCAAATAGGAAAAAAAAAAAGTTCTGTTTGAGACATATTCCAAAAGCATGTAACCACAAAGAAAATTCATATGATTGGCTGGGCGTGGTGGCTTACGCCTGTAATCCAAGCACTTTGGAGGCCAAGGCGGGTGGATCACCTGAGGTCAGGAGTTCAAGACCAGCCTGACCAACATGGTGAAACCCCGTCTTAAAAAAAAAAAAATAGGAAAACTCATATGATTTTCTCTGAAACATAAACAATAAAAAGGATTGGCCAGGTGCAGTGGCTCACATCTGTAATCCCAGCTACTCAGAAGGCTGAGGTGAGAGGATCACTTGAGCCCAGGAGTTCAAGACCAGCCTAGGCAACATGGCAAGACCCCCATCTCTAGAAAAAAATAAAAAATAGCCAGGTGTGGTGATGTGCACCTGTAGTCCCAGCTACTTGGGAGGCTGAGACAGGAGGATCACTTGAGCCCAGCAGTTGGAGGCTACAGTGAACTGTAATCATACCACTGAGCATACAAGCTTGGGTGACAAAGTGAGACCCTTTCAAAGAAAAAGGAAGGGAAGGAGGGAGGGAGGGAGGGAAGACAATTGGATGTGGAATCTTCTCCTCTTCTCCTCTCCTCTCAGCCTATCCTAACCCTACCCAGTCACTAAGGCTCAGTTGCATTACTGCCTCTTCCATAATAGCTTCTCTGAGTGCTCTTCATCCGGACACCCAGCCCTAGATATCAGGACCATATACTGCTTTATATTGCTAGTTTCCCCTTTTCTAACTTCTCTTTCCGACTCCTAATTACCTGATGAAATTTGTTTTGTTTTGTTTTGTTTTTGAGACAGGGTCTCGCTCTGTTGCCTGGGCTGGAGGGCAGTGGCACAATCATGGCTCACTGCAGCTTTGAACTCCTAGTCCCAAACAATCCTCTCACATTAGCCTCCCCAGCTGCTGGGATTATAGGCATGAGCCACCATGGACATTTTAATGAGAAGAGAAATGGTAAGAGGAAGAAAAAAAAGTAAAAATCATGGACATTCCACAGATTGGAATCCAGATATGTCCCTAAGATATCCAGAAATAACTCCATTCCAGAGGAAGCATCTTGACTTGGTTGCACCCCACCTTCAGAGATCTTTGGAAACGGATCTGCCAAAGTCCAGTTCTGTGGGAGTAAATGCACTGAGTTACTCAGCACTGAGGAGGCAGGAGACAAGGAAGCCTGTGGCTAGCTCCAAGGCAAGGCCAGGTCCAGCCAAAAATTAAGAGTTAGGTTAATCATGAGGATCTTTCAAAAATAGTTGCCACAGTTCTTATGCTATCTAATAAGATTTTATAGACACTAGAATTTTTATGGATTTCTCCTTTCTTGCTTCACAGCCCAGTTTTATTATCTTGCTGGCACAAAACTATCTTTCATGCTTTAGTGAAACATCCACTATAAAAGCCACTAGTAGGGTAGATGAGGTAAAATACATAATACCTGAGAATGGCCCTCTAGCCCACCGTGAGTCCATTACCATTTGCTTATGGGTTTTGCTAAGTGATTTCTTGGAAGCCAAAGGGTTGAGATCCCAGATGAGTCCATGGATAGTGAGGAAGAACAAGCTCATGGGATGAATGCTGTGGTGGGAAGTGCTGGCTCCACCTCTGTGCAGACAGGCTTTGTCATTTCGTATATCAAAGTGCCCATTTTCCCCTGAATAAAACAAAGGTAATCATCCTCGCCCTGTCTGGATTGAGTTAAAGGAGATAATATATATGGACATTCTACATAATGGATTAATATGGCAGGGAATATATTGAAGATCAAAGTACAAAAGCATCGTGCTTTGTTCATTATGGCAGAGCTCTGATACAGTTTATCTGCATTCTTATCCTGGAACTGTAGGCCCAAGATTGTTTTCTCTATTCAAAACTGAACTATCGAATGTGTTAATCATGTGAACACTGGCCTCATTATTTTCCATACTTCTATAAATACTTAACCAAAGAATCACAACAACTTCTAATAAATCTACCATGAATGTGATAAAAAATTGAACTGCATAAATGTTTATTGGAAGAAACACTACTGAGTCCTCAAAAGTTTATTGATTATGTTTTTGGTTTAAAGTTAAAAGTATTGGCCGGGCATGGTGGCTCACACCTGTAATCCCAGCTCACACCTCCCAGCACTTTGGGAGGCCAAGGTGGGTGGATCACCTAAGGTCAGGAGTTCGAGACCAGCCTGACCAACATAGTGAAACCTCATCTCTACTAAAAATGTAAAAATTAGCTGGGCATGGTGGCGTGCCCCTGTAATCCCAGCTGAGGTGGGAGAATTGCTTGAACCTGAAAGGCAGAGGCTGCAGTAAGCCAAGATCGTGCCACTGCACTCCAGCCTGGGCAACAGAGCGAGACCCTGACTCAAAAAAAAAAACAGTATTTTGGTGCACCATACATACATCTGATGGTGATGTCTTTAAATAAAACTGATTCAGGCAGGGCAGTGGTGTCTCATGCCTATAATCACTTTGGGAGGCCAAGACAGGAAGATCACTTGAGGCCAAGAGTTTAAGACCAGCCTGGGCAACAGAATGAGACCCCAATTCTACAAAAATAAAAATAAAAAATAAGCCAGGCATGGTAGTGTGTGCCTGTGGTCCTGCTACCTGGGAGGCTGGGGTGAGAGGATCACTGGAGCCCAGGAGGTTGAGGTTGCAGTGAGCCATGATCACACCACTGCACTCCAGCCTGAGTGACAGAGCGAGACCTGTCTATAAAAACAAACAAACAAACAAACAAATAAATAAAACCAGATTTAAAAATTGAGTAGAAATTGATAGGAAAGCCAAGTCTATGTTTTCCCCCTTAGCTTTTAACATTTCATTTTCTCCTCATCTGTGTCTTAGAGGACAGGTGACTGCAAAGCAGAAGTGACGAAGAGGCAGTCACCATGGACACATCTTGAGACCACACAGTCGACAGTTTTCTTTGCTCACTCAGTCCTACAAAGTAGGTAAGTCTAATGAATGTGGTCTTGCTATGGCCTGAAGATTTGTGTCCCCACCAAATTCATATGTTGAAATTTAATCCCCAGTGCAGTGGCATTGGGAGGGTGGACATCTGGAAGGTGATTAGGTTATGAGGGTTCCACCCTGGTGAATGGGATTAATGCCCTTCTAAAAGAGACTTGGGCTGGGCACGGTGACTCACACCTGTAATCCTAGCACTTTGGGAGGCTGAGGTGAGTGGATTACGTGAGGTCAGGAATTCAAGATCAGCCTAGCCAACACAGTGAAATCCCATCTTTACTAAAAATACAAAAGTTAGTTGGGTGTTGTGGCTAGCACTTGTAATCCATCTACTCAGGAGGCTGAGGCAGAAGAATTGTGTGAACCTGGGAGGCGGAGGTTGTCATGAGCCGAGATCGTGCCATTGCACTCCAGCCTGGGCAACAAGAGAGAAACTCCATCTCAAAAAATAAATAAATAAGTAAAATAAAAGAGACGTGGGGGAGCAAGAAGATGCTGTCTGTGAAGCAGAGAGCCCTCACCAGACACTGACTCTGCTGGAACCATGATCTTGGCGCCCGCCTTCAGAATTGTGAACTGTTCATTTATGTTGTTCATAATAGTCTAAGAAATTTTGTTATAGAAATCCCAAATGGACTAAGCAGGGCCTAACTCATATCTTTAGAAAAGGTCAGTCCTCTTTTGTTTCACAGTGTTAACATGTTGACCCTCCACCAGACTTAAGAATAAGGTAAACTCATTGGCTTTGCCTCTGAAACCTATTTTGCGTGACCAGTCTCTGATTTGAAAGGACAAAATCCAAAGACTACTCTTTTTTTATGGTCAATGATACCGTTTATGGATACCTTTTAAAAAGATCATTTGCCCTGCATCAGAAAAGATCTATGCTATTCTAACTTTCAAAATCAGTTGCTTACCCAGAGGAAGATTATATAAAAATAAATTAATGAATTAATTAAAAATCAGTTGACTTATTTGAGGGGAAGAAAAGACTCCTTGCTCATTCTGAGAAGGCACAGAAAAATATGACATTAAGATTTCCTGTCAGTTTGATGCGGCTGACATATTTCTAACAATTACAAGCTACAAGGCACTGTTTCCTTCATGAGCCTTTCAACAGATCTGTTGGCTGCTTTCTATAGATGATGTATGTCAATATTCAGGGATTCACTGACTAAAGAGTTTAGAAATTCTAGTCACTTGTATTCTATTAGTATAAACTGTGATTGGGCATTTTTTCCTCCCAAGCTTAGTTTTCAGTAAATTACTTTAAATGCAGGAAATTGTAGAAAGCAGAAAATGCCAATATGGTAATGTTTCACCTGAGCAATCATAATTCCATTACCTTTACTAAACTAGAAGTCAATCTAGCTCAAAAACAGATAAATGGAAAGTTTGAAATTGTGTTTGTTCTCCTGTGTTTCATTATTGAAGAACGAAAGGCCATCGTTGGAAACCAATAATAGGAAAAGGGTTACTAGATAAGAAAACAAAAACCTTTCTATATGAAAACATCCATTTAAGTACCAATACTTAGGAAACACACAATTTGTAGCTATTTATAGTTTAAAAGCCCCAATTTCCTCCCAACATCCCTTAAACCTCAGTTACATCTATCACCAAACAGTCTCACATAAATTATTTTCCAGCATTAAATATTACACAAATACATGTGCTTTAACATACTCTTAAGAGAACAAAAATAAAGACTTAGAAGTATCTGAGAAGTCAAAGGAACATCAACAAATGACTTTTCAGAACTAGAGATAGCTCTTTTAACAAGTAATTTTGGCAGCTTATGCTACTAGAAGATTCATACAAAAATAACTATATGGTATTTCTTATGCAATTTTACCCAGAAAGACATTTAATTGTATGAGATTTTGATACTATATCTTCTTATTTCACTTTTCTTCCTTTTATTTATCAGTGATCCAAATAAAATAAAATTTCAAATATACAGAACATACGTAATGAGATTTCTATTTGGTTGACATTTTAACATTACCTTTCTACACCATCTGCCTCTGGATTTTCAATAAGACATCTTTTGGTTTGTAAATCTTCGTCTTTGCCAAAACACAGTTTCTAGAGGTTCAGAAAGTTGTCACACTAATACAATCACAAAATGAAGCGGCATGGAGTGGCTTAGGAGGACACAGGAGAGTGAGTGTTTTATTACATTTCTGTCCCAGATCATTGTTTCTAGGAGGTAATTCATAAATTTTTAATTCTTCTAGTGTTCTTGAGCAATGTAAAAAGGACCACTCCTGACCCAGTTCAACCTCTTTTATCACAGTAGTGGCAACAATTTTATTATGCAAGAAAAATTGGTTATTCTGTTATCTTGATGCTTATTTAATAGCAAAGCATAATTTATGCCCTTCTCTTTAGATAATGAATATTGAGATCTCCTTTAAGGCTCACTATAGGTAATATTCCTGAAATTTAAGGCTGCAGGCAACATATAGATGAGTGAATGATTTTTCATATTATGACATTTAATCACCATTAAATTATAGCATTTCAGTGATTCAGAGTGATTTTCAATATATCTTATTTAACATTAATTTCCATAAGTGCAATTGAGTGGGAAAAGTCATGATGTTTTCGACACTTGAGCCCTCAGGATAAATGAATTCAAGTTTACCCAAAATAACGTAAAACAACACAGTCCAATATCTGGACTGTATTCATTATTCCACAAATCATATAATGAGTGGTTTACACAAGAAAGACTCCCAGTGAATCCTGTATCAGTTTTGCCCCAAGTAGACCACATGTTGGAGACTTAAATTAAGGCAGCAAGCAACCAAAAAAATAGGAAGCAACTGAACCCTTTAACTATGTCGCACTGCGGTTTTACCTCGAAGTGGGAGGATACAATGAAGATAAATAATTCATTCCTATGGGTGTTTCTGTGCAAATTCAATCCATAGGAGTTCAACAGCTTATCAGTATGCCCCGGTCAACGAACAACTAAATTTCAGATCCAAGGGAACTAAAACTTATTAAATGAATTAAATGCATATGTAAAAATCATTATGAGCCAGGCATGGTGGCACACACCTGTATTTCTAGCTACTTGGGAGTCTGAGGCAGGAGGATCGCTTGAGCCCAGGAGTTGGAGGCTGCAGCGCACTATGATCACACCTGTGAATCGCCACTGCACTCCCGCCTGGGCAACATAGCAAGACCCCGAACTCTAAAAAAAAAAAAAGTATGATTATTACTATGTTAATTTTGCCAGATAAATATTTGTGAATGAGTAATGGTAATATAAGATTAGAAGCACCCTAGAACTGAAACTGGGAAAATACAGAAAGCATCCAGGGACAAAAAGAGTCTATAGGTTCTGCTGGTACTTCTAAAGAAACAAAGAAGCTTGCCGTTTTCAGAATTGAAACAGTGGAAAGATGCCTTTAATCGACTTCTTATTTTGTTGGTTTAAGAAATACTTGTATTTTAGTAAGCCTGAGGGGAAAAGAAAGGCAAGATTAAAGGAACTCTGAGCATATCTGTGGAACTCTCATGGAAAAGTGCATTTTAAATGACAACCTCCCATTTGGGTTTAGCAGATTACTTCAAATGCAATTGCAAAATGAATTGCTTAATGGTATAGACAAAAACATTTTTGGTCTTTAGCCACTTTGTGACTCTGCAAATTTGTGCTTCTAACTGATTGTAAATGCAGAGCTATGCTTGGAGTTCTTTTAAAATCTTGACTTATTGTCAAAGCACTAAGCAGCGTGTTCTGGTAAATCATGTGCTTAATTTTAATTCTATTTCTGAAGGCTGAAGTTTTATTGCTGACTTTCTAAACAATCTGGAGTGGTGTAATTAACTGAGATAGGCTTCACTGAGGTAACAAAGAGACCCCAAACTTTATCATCTCTTAAAGTCAACAGGCTCTGCTTCTCATTCACATAACAGTCTGAGAAGGATAGTCTGGTCAGCAGGCAACACTCCTCAGGGTGGTGATTCAGGGTCCAAGCTCTTTCCAACCCTGGCTCTGCCATTTCTTATGGTCTCACCATTACCTGCACCCAGTCAACAGAAAGGGGATAAGAAAGCGTGGAGAGGCAACATGCTCCTTCAAGCCTGGGCCTAGAGATGGCACATAGCTTTTACACTAACATTCCACTGACGAGAATTGGGTCATAGAGCCACACCTAGCACAAAGGAGCTTGGGAAATGAAGCCTAGTTGTGTGCCCAATGCAATGGGAAAGGATCAAAAGAATGTTGGTGAACCCAAACGATCTCTGCCACACACAAGTCAGCTAATTTCCTCCTACCTCTGAACGCCTTCATTTGCAAATAGGCAACAATTTATGTACATCCAATATCTATTTTGAGAGCTCGTGAAAATGTATACCTAGGAAATACTTGGAGCCCCATGGATAAGCAGTGTATCCATTGACTGTATTGCTGTTGTTTATGCCACTGCTCTGCTACTGCTATTTGAAACATTAAATTGGGTTAAGTAACAGTAAAAAACCGCAATACTTTCTACCTAAGAACATCATCAAGAACACTAGGTTACATACAGTCTTGCCTGGTAATAAAAGGATGAACTAAAGGCTGTCTAGTCCCACCTTCTTATATTCCAGGTGCATTACTCCAAATGGAACAGCTATTTCCTCCTTTCTGGTTGAAAGCATTTCTGCTCCAGAACTGACAGACTAAACTAGTTCACATTTCAGAAGTGTAAGTCTAGAGAACATCAAGCACCTTGAAAAATACTTTTATAAAGTGTCATTTTAAAATACAAAGTTCTGAGACCTTTCTGAGAAACCAAAAGAAAGCATCACTGTCCCAAATACCTGATAAGGATCAGGTAATGAATTTTATAGTAAGTCCACAATCTTTTGGATCAATCATGAAAAATAAATATCAGTGGTGAAACAGCAGCACAAGGATAACAAGTTTCACTCACGTGTAGCCAGTGTAATTTAAGAGTGTGCCAGGCAGCATGGTAGCAAGATACATGATCTACCTAGAAGCCAAGGCTAGAAGATGCTAATCCTAACTCAGCAAATGAATCATTATACGACCTTGAGAAAATGAGTTAGCTTTGGTTTTCTGGCCCAAAAAGGAGAACAGGAATAAGCAGATACTTCCAGAATAAATCGTAAACATCACAGAGAGAGAGAATGAGAAAGAGAGAGAGAGAGGGAGAGAGAGGGAGAGGGAGAGGGAGGAAAGGGAAAGAATGGGGATGGGGAGAGGTAAAGGAGGGTTGGGAAGAGGGGAAATGTGGGGAGAGAAGCAGAGAATGGAAATGGAGAAACTTATAAGATTGAAAAGGTGCTAAAGATTGTTCTGGGCTACACTAAAAACAATATGTTTGCTTCAGGAAGCATAAAGCCTCAGAAAGAAATATGAATACAAGTAAATCCCGCATTATTATTTAATTAGCACTCATGACAAACAAATGCTTTGTTAGAGGTGGAGTTGAAACCACCATCCCTTCTGTAAGAGTTATGCAATAGATGAAGAGAGAGCATCTTAACATTCCAATTAATTCAAAAGATACATAGGTGAGGCCTTGCCTCTGCCAGGCATGGGAATGTGATGGTCAAAGACACAGACAGGATTCCTACCTTCATCAAACAGATGAGATAGACCACACATAAATAACTGCAACTTGCAGATAAGTGCTATGAACAAAGTGAAGGAAATGAGTCATAAGGCTATCTAAGCAATATCAGAAAGAAGAATGTTTCAGAAAAGGAGAACAACGTGAGCAAAGGACCTGAGACAAGACTGATTTGGCATTGTTAAAGCTTATGGGAGGCCACTGTTTTGGACTAGCCTCCTGCGATAGGCCCCAGCAGACCAGACAAAAGATAATGTAGTCACCTGTGCTAAGTGACATAATCCAACTGAACTCTGAAAAAGCCCCATTTTCCAAAAAGAGGAGATTCACAGCAACCAATCAGAAGGGCCCTAGTTTACCTGAGCTGACATGGTAAGGAAGTTTCTCTGTTCTAACCCTATAAGGAAAGTAACTTTGAAGTGACCGATCTGCTTTTTGTTTCCTGTTTCTGCTTTCTTCAGCCCTTCTCTGCCTGTAAAGCCCAACTCCTCTGATCGGCTCATTGGAATACTCATTCTATTTTATATACCCAATTCAGGAATGACAAATGAAAGCCAATTGGAACTTTAAACTAAATTTGTTGTAATTTTTTCTTTTGTAATATACAGGAACAGCAAGGTGGCTAGTGGGCTAGCATGAAATAATTAACAGAACAATTCATAGAAAACGGAAATGGAAAGACAGCAGGGCAGACCAAGCAGTATCTCCTGGGCCCATTAAAGGCTTTAGATTTTACACTGGAGAAATGGAAAGCCTGTGACTAATTGGAAAAGACACAGCTGGTAGGTTAGGAACTAAAGGATTGATTTCCTAACATGAATTCCAGTGCCCTTTTCCTCAGCTCCCATGATGTAAAGTGGCAAATTTGATTTTTTACCACAAAGCCACTCAGAGTAGGGGAGAGGAGGGATTGGATTGATTGGGTTTTAGGTTTTCATTTTTTAAAATTATTTTTAGTTTTTTAAAAAAATAGCCCAGGCTTGGTGGTAGGCACCTGTAGCACCAGCTACTCGGGAGGCTGAGGCGGGAGGAAAACTTGAGCCCAGGTGTTTGAGGTCAGCCTGGGAACTATAGCAAGACCCAATTTCACACACACACACACACACACACACACGTTGACATACACGGAACACACCTCAAAAGTTGAAACCACCTTTGCAAAGTTTCTGACACTGAGAAAAATCTAGCATGGCTGACTCCACCTTCCTTCTAGCCTCACATGCTGGCTGTTCTTGCTCATTTCTGGGCACAGACCAAGCTAACCATGAGAGGAATTTAGTTTATAGTCTAACTTGGAAGGAGGCATGATAATAGTCTCTCCCTAAAACCAACCCCTCCTTGCTCAGGGACTGAAGTCACCTTTGTAAAAGTAATGAAAGGCCATGAGATTAGGATCAGGTGAGGGACCTAAATTTGGCTAAAAAGCAGGCATAGTTTCTTTTTTCTTTTTTCTTTTTTTTTTTTTTTAAGACGGACTCTCGCTCTGTTGCCCAGGCTGGAGTGCAGTGGCGCTATCTCGGCTCACTGCAACCTCTGCCTCCCAGGTTCAAGCCATTCTCCTGACTCAGCCTCCCAAGTAGCTGGGATTACAGGCATTGGCCACCACACCAGGCTAAGTTTTTGTATTTTTAGTAGAGACGGGGTTTCACCGTGTTGGTCAGACTGGCCTCAAACTCCTGACCTCGTGATCTGCCCACCTCAGCCTCCCAAAGTGCTGGGATTACAGGCATGAGCCACCACGCCTGGCAATGCAGATATAGTTTCTATAATCCCTTACTGCTCAGGAGTCATATGGCCAGAGGTCACAAGATTTGTGACTTCCACAATTGCTCCTATAGATAACGTCACTATTGCAGACCCTAAGATGAGTCTTTTAAGATGTTTTTTCAGACTTTTGCATTCTGGCAACTGACTAACCCCACTTGGACCCATGACTCATGATTCAACTGGTCCTGTGGCTCCCACTCAGAGGCAGACTCAGCATGAGGACAGTTTTCCATACCCCATGACTTCATCACCAACCAATCCATAGCACCCATTCCCTAGCCTCCTACCCACCAAATTACCCATAAAAACCCTAATCTCTGAGTTCTCAGGAAGACTAATTTGAATAATAATGCCAATCCTTCCACTTGGCTAGCTCTGCATTAATAAAACTCTTTCTCTACTGTAATACCATGGTCTCAGTAAATTGGTTTTGTCTGTGCAGAAGGCGAGAAGAACCCATCAGGTGATTACAAAGTAATGTAGGTTATTGTGTGTAGAATAGAGCCTTCTTCCCAACTCTGTCACTCAGCTTCCTCCCCTCCTTCCTAGTAGTCTTTTGTGTGGCCTTGAAGTAATTGGGTTTCAAGAGGACATTCAATCACCAATATTTATTGAGAGTCTACTCTATGCCAGGAGCTGGGCTAGGTACTGGGGACCTAATAAGACTAAGATGCCATCTCTGCCCTCTCAGAGTCTATTGTCTAAAGACACAAGAAAGGTCTTAAGGTTTGACTCACAAATATAAGCAAAATTAGGCCTCATGATAAATGAGGATGAATTTCAAGTCCAAAATATTCACATTATCTTTAATATGTCCTAAGAGCTATATGGGGCATCAGAGCATGTTTAGGGGCACGCAAACATGGGTTTTGGAGTGATTTTCTATTCCAAATATGAAAACTCCCTAAAATAACTTGGTGTTTTGTACTAGCCTAGCCCTGCTCAATCAAAAATAGTAAATTAAAATGAAATGTCTTCTATTATTTTAGGAAATCTATTTAAGAAAAAAACTACATTCTGTTTCAGGTGTGCCTTTTGAATTTTGTACCAGATGAATGTATGTTTTTTAAAAATTAAAGTGCAGATTTTTAAAAATTAGGGTGTGGATTTTTGAAACAGATTGAAGGTAGGCAGAGAAGAATAGGGCTCTTACCTCCAGCCACTGGAAGGAAGAAAGTCATCTGGGATGTGGAGGAAAAGATCCCAGGGTAGAAGATAAGAGTCCCTAGATTCTAATACTGGATCCTCCATGACCAGTGTGGAATTTTGAACCAGCGATTTCTCCCCACAGGTCTCAATTAAATCATCTGTCAAACGAGGATGACCGCATCTTCTCTACTTCACCCCTGAGCTGTGAAATGAACTAGAGGCCTTACCTTTTTTCCCTGAACTCTCAGTCATCCCTGGAACACCAATTTGAACATCACCTCCTTCAGGAAGCCCTTCTAGACTTTCCCAGCCAGTTAAGTTAGTGGCTCTGCCCTCTGGATTTCAAAGAGAAATGTCTCTAGCATCATCCCTATTTCCCTGCCTTGTCCTACTTCTTTTATTTTCTCCCAGAGCCAGGAATGTCTTAAACAGACTGAGATGCTCTGAAGGGACCACCAGTTCACAATTAGGAGTTCAATAAATACTTAAGGGTTAATGAATGATATATGTGTCTTTGTCCACATTTGTACCTGCTTACATGATTCTGCAGAGAATCTAAATTTCTCTTTACATTAACAAACAAGGGAGCTGGGCATGGTGGCTCATGCCTGTAATCTCAGCATTTTTGTTAACCAGGACAGCCCTGATGAAATAACTGGGAAGGTTCCTTTCTCTTACTGTTTTTCTTTAGTACCTTTATCTACAGGCACTGCTGCTTAAAGAAACCAGATGGCACCAAAGCTTCTTGACCCCTGACCAGATGCCAGAGGAAGATAAGACGCCACAAAACCAGCGAAATGGGAATAGGCAAACCCTAGGTGCCTTTAGATCATGAACATATCATTATAATGCTAAAATTCCTTTCCCTAAAAGAAAATCTCTGCCATTTTGTGTACATATGATGTATGAAGGTGCATGTTTATGAATTGAGCCTGCGTGCCTGGAGTCCCACCCTGCACATACTAACATTCCATTCCCACCCCCACACCAAGTCCTTAAAATCCTCTTGCCTTTTATTGTTCAGGAGAAGATGCTTTTAGAGCAAGAGCTCAGCTTCTCCATTCCTTGGCAAATGAATAAAACCTGATTGCCTTTTTCAATGGGATATTCTTTGTTTGTGGCTGATACACAGTGGGGAAAAAACTCATTTTACCAGTAACACTTTGAGAGACCCATGCCAGAGGATCTGCTGAGGCCAGGAGTTTGTGACCAGCCTGAGCAATAGAGCCAGACCCCATCTCTACAAAAAAAAAAAAAAAAAAAAAAAAAAATTCAATTAGCCAGGCGTGCTGGCACATACTTCAAGTTGTTCCACCTTTCTGGACAGAACCAACATACATCTTAAACGTATTTGATGTATCATGTCTCCCAAAAATGCATAAAACCAAGCTGTGCCCTGACCACCTTGGACACATGTCCTCAGGGTCTCCTGAGAGCTGTGTCAATGGCTATGGTCACTCATAGTTGGCTCAGAATAAAACTCTTCAACTATTTTACAGAGTTTGACTCTTTTCATTGACACAATGACAAAAAAACAAGTGGTCCTGGGATGTAAAATCATAGACAATACAAATATTTAGTGTTATTTTCTTGAAAATATGGTTTTTATCTTCCAAAATTTTCAATTCTTTTGGGGATGTCCATTTTTTTTTTCTTTCCAGATGTAGTCTTGCTATGTTGCTCAGGCTGGTCTTGAACTCCTGACCTCAAGTGATCCCTGTGATCCACCTCAGCCTACCAAATAGCTGGGACTACAGGCACTTCTTTCTTCTTCCTTTTTTTTTTTTTTGAAATGGAGTATCACCCAATGTTGCCCAGTTTGGAGTGTAGCAGTGCAATCTCGCTTCACTGCAACATCCGCCTCCCAGGTTCAAGCTATTCTCCTGCCTCAGCCTCCTGAGTAGCTGGAATTACAGGTGTGTGCCACTATGCCCGGCTAATTTTTGTATTTTTAGTATAGACAGGGTTTCACCATGTTGGCCAGGCTGGTCTCCAACTCCTGACCTCAAGTGATCCACCTTCCTTGGCATCCCAAAGTGCTGGGATCACAGGCGTGAGCCACCATGCCCAGCTACCATGCCCCTTTTTTCTTGAGACCAAATCTTGCTCTGTCACCAAGGCTGGAGTGTAGTGGCACCATCTCGGCTCGCTGCAACCTCCACCTCCAGGTTCAAATGATTCTCCTGCTTTAGCCTCCCAAGTTGCTACGACTACAGGAGCGTGCCACCACTCCTGGCTAATTTTGGTATTTTTAGTAGAGACAGGGTTTTGCCACATTGGCCAAGCTGGTCTCGAACTCCTGACCTCAGGCAATCCAAAGTGCTGAGATTACAGGTGTGAGCCACCGTGCCTGGCCAGAAATGTTGCGTTTTAAGTCGTCTGGCAGGGATAGAACTCCCTATAGTCTCCGTGATTTGTTTTACTTGTTAGCTAATACCTGGCTCTTTAAAATGCCTTAAAATGCTCAAAAGACATTTGCCACTCTTTAATGCTTTAAATGAAGCAAGACAAATTCAACCTTTCATGGGCTCTTTCCAGGACTCGACAAAAACATTTATGTGGGCCTAGGGCGCCTGTAATCTCAGCACTTTGGAAGGGCGATCACCTGAGATGAAGTTTGAGAACTGTCTGGCCAACGTGGTGAATCCCCATTTCTACTAAAAAAAATACAAAAATTAGCTGGGCGTGGTGGCGGGACCCTGTAATCTCATCTACTCAGGAAGCTGAGGCAGGGGAATTGCTTGAACTGGAAAGGTGGAGGTTGCAGTGAGCCGAGATCACGACATTGCACTCCAGCCTGGGTGACAAGAGCGAACCACCATTTCAAAAAAAAAGAAAAGAGCACTTAGGGAGGCTGAGGTGGGAGGATCACCTGAGGTCAAGAGTTCAAGACCTGCCTGGCCAACATTATGAAACCCGTGTCTACCGAAAAAAAAAAAAAAGCAAAAATTAGCCAGGCGTGGTGGGACACACCTGTAATCCCAGCTACTCGGGAGGCTGAGGCAGGAGAATCACTTGAACCCAGGAGGAGGAGGTTTCAGTGTGCTGGGATCGCACCACTGCACTTCTGCCTGGGCGACAGAGCAAAACTGTCTCAAAAAGAAAAAAAAAAGGAAAGAAAAGGGCCAGGCGCGGTGACTCACGCCTGTAATCCCAGCACTTTGGGAGGCCGAGGCAGATGGATCACCTGAGGTCAGGAGTTTGAGACCAGTTTGGCCAACATGGAGAAACCCCGTCTCTACTAAAAACACAAAAATTAGCAGGGCGTGGTGGCGCGCCCCTGTAATCCCATCTACTCAGGAAGCTGAGGCAGGAGAATCGTTTGAACCCGGAAGGCAGAGGTTGCAGTGAGTCGAGATAGCGCCACTGCACTCCAGCCTGGGCGACAAGAGCAAAACTGCGTCCCAACAACAACAACAACAACAAAAATCCACTTGTACCTGCTGTCAATCAGTGTATATTCAGGGCAACTTGAATCTATGCTCCTGGTTTGCAATCCCCAAGCTTGGCCCAAATAAACTCTCTGCCTGCGTTAATTTTGCCCCATCTTCTTCCCTTAAGTCGACATATCCATATCTGAGATCTAGGATAATTTTCGGGGTTCCTCGCCTTTCCTTTTCCTCCAGGCTTTTCTGTGCTTTCTAAAGGGGCCCGGTAGAGTCCTGCATTTCCACATTCCACAGAGGTGTTTTCGTTCTGTGGCCCCGGGCCCTACCAGACAAGCTCTGGGCCGGCACTTCGGCGGTCTCCAGCCTTAGCCTGGGAGGAGCCGGGCAAGCGAGCTACACAGCCCAGATCCCAGGCCCCAAACGTTTTAGCTCAGGGAAAGGAAGCGCGCCAGGGCTCCAGCCGGCAATCTCCACTGCGCAGCGGTGGACACCCCCGCCGCCCCCACCCCGACAACGTTGGGCTGTGGGACCGGACAACGCCGGAACCTGGCGCCGGGAGCGTGCGCGCGGCGGAGCAGAATGGCTAACGTACCGCCCTTCCGCGAGGCCTGCGTATAGGCGGAAGTTGAGGGGCCTGACGCATACGGGGGAAGTTTGCCTCGACGGCACTTTCCTGTTCGCTACTCCTCCTCCGCCAGAGGGGCTAGGCTTCGGGATTCAAGATGGAGTCGCTGAGTCGAGCTGGGCAGGAGATGAGCCTGGCGGCCCTGAAGCAACACGACCCCTACATCACCAGCATCGCAGACCTCACGGGCCAGGTCGCTCTGTACACCTTCTGCCCCAAGGCCAACCAGTGGGTAAGTGTCGTCTGGCCTCTGAGGACGCCCGCCCGGCTGCTGCCGCCTCTTAAAGGGCCCTCGCGGGTTGCTGTGGGGTTGGGGGCAAAGCAAGAGGCCAGGGCGGCGGAGTCGAGGCCAGGGACTGGCGAAGAGCCGAGCCAGAGCCTGGGGTGTCGGGTCCTCCTGGGATTGGGGGGTAGGAGTGAGAGAAGTGGCTCGAGACATCCTAAGGAAAAGCCGATGGAGGGGAGGATTGGAGCAGGATCAGTCCCTTGGTGTCAGGTCTGGGGACGTGGGCGACCTGCCTTCTTTGCAGTTGCATTGGGGGTTATGAGACCGGTGGCATCGGAAAGGTGCCTGAAAGCTTGTGTTTGAGGCTTTGCGGATTATTAGATAAATTATATGTACATGATCTATAAAGTAAACACTCCTACTCTCCCCCCAGCAAACGTAAATGAGAGCCCCTTTCGCAGAGGTCATTTGGATTTAAAGCTTGAAATCCAATTAGTTTCAATTCTTGGAAGAGAGGCGAGTGGGGTGGGTCCGGCTTTAATCGAACTACACAGAGTTTCGGAAAAGATTTCAAGGCACTTAGGAAAAGGGCTTCCATGTTCACTGGATCCCCGAAGACCTTTTTACAGGCAAGAGAGACCCTGTAAATGTATTTTGTTCCACCTATGATGCTGGTGTTGTCATCTCTGAATACTCTCTTCGGACTCAGTACTTTTTGGCTTTCGTGCACTCGAGAGGGTCCGAAAAGTTACATTTAGTCTATTCACTGACTCTTGTTAGCCCCTGCTTGAAGCTTCGTTAGTTGTTTAAATAGCATAATTTCCTGCTTTGTTGGTAATTGATCCTTCCTAATTAACTCATTCAGTTACAGCCTCTACACTTAGAAAATAATCCGTAGATGTTTGTTGGGTTGAATTCACCAATGACTGGAGTTCACATTTCAATAAGATATGAAATCCTTAAACTAACAAAACTCTGGAAGATGATTGTAGTATGTCATTTACCCTATAATACAGATGCCTAGATTATATTTATCAGTAATTTTTTGAAAATCATTTGGCATTTATAAAAGTTAATTCAGATGAAGAGAGTTTTTATAATCTGTTTATCTTTCCTTTGCCTCCTGGAAGAGAAGGAGGCCACAAGGAATAAAATTGTAGATTTTTTTTAACTGTAGCTATTTTAGTCATTGCCTTAGTTTGAAATTTTTATGAATCTTTTTCTTTTCTTGACCTATATATAAATTTGTGAAATATGGATTGCAGACAAATGGTGAAGACTTGGGGCTAGGACTTTTTACTAAAAAGTTTTTCTAGTTTTTCACAAAGCCTTTCAACATTTTAAAATTTTACATTGTGGAATTCTGTTTTAGATATGAAATACAAGCTATAATAACCTGAATTGAAAAATAAGCTGCTACTGTTTATTTGGATCCTGGCACATACAGCACAACAAAATCTTTTCTCTATTTATTATTTTACAGTGAGTTGTAACTTTGCATTTTGTTTTTTGGTGGGCAAATTTTCTTTTACTGTAAGACAGTTGATTACCAGTTTCTTACAGTAATAACCTAACATTTTAAAGGTAAGAAAAAGCCTCTGAATCCTTAGGAAGGAAAATAATTATATTTAAGCTAAGGTAGTACTTCTGGAAGAAATTAAGATGATCAGCTTTCTAAATTTTTTAATCCCAACAAATTCAATATGATATGACTAACATTTAAAATTTTAGTAGTATGTTGATTACAGTAAAATATTTAGGTCCATTGTAGGCTGTAAATTGCAGACTACGGTTATTTATTTTTTAAAAAAACATTGAACTGTGGTTAAAACCTAAATACACTCTTGTCACAGCAAATGAACTATGGTAAAGGCCTCCAATAATTACACTGAGGCAAGGTATACTTTAAGTATTCATGATTTTTCAACAAGTTCTAAAAATAACGTAGCTGATTGTGTTTGGTAGTAATTCTTAACCACAAAATTTGCTAGTTGTGAAAATGTACCAAAACTCCCCAGTGATGAGAAAAAGTATCCTATAAGAAAATTTTCCTTTCTTTCTTTTTTTTTTTTTTTTGAGACGGAGTCTTGCTTTGTTGCCAGGCTGGAGTGCAAAGGCATGATCCCAGCTCACTGCAACCTCCGCCTTCCAGGTTCAAGCAGTTCTTCTGCCTCAGTCTCCCAGGTAGTTGGGACTACAGGCACGTGCCACCACGCCTGCCTAATTTTTGTGTGGGTGTTTTTTTTTTTTTTTTGAGATGGAGTCTCTGTCGCCAGGCTGGAATGCAATGGCACCATCTTGGCTCACTGCAACCTCCAACTCCCTGGTTTAAGCGATTCTCCTGCCTCAGCCTCCTGAGTAGCTGGGATTACAGGCACGCACCACCACGCCCAGCCAATGTTTGTGTTTTTAGTATTGATGGGGTTTCACCATGTTGACCAGGATGGTCGGGATCTCCTGACCTCATGATCCGCCCACCTCGGCCTCCTAAAGTGCTGGGATTACAGGTGTAAGCAACTGCGCCTGGCCCCTTTCTTTCTGTTTTTTTAAATTAACTTGTATAAACTTTAAAAGAGAAGAAATTGCAGTATACAGGAACTTAGCTTTAAAGAAATCTGGCTAAGGCTGAGGGGAGGGAGCTGCAAAAAAAAAAAAAAAGAAATCTGGCTAAAACATTTTAGCTTTAAAAAGTGAAGGTTTATTCTATGATTTTTTTCTCCTTTGCTAATTAAAAAAGAAAAATGCTGCCGATACAGACATGTTGCTGGATTAAACAATCCATATGCTTGTGTATGCATCAGTAACACTGAAAGAATACATTGAAATGGTAACCACAATTTGTAGAATGAGAAGGAGACTTTACCTCAAAAGTGGTTAATTTTATAATAAATGAAATGAAACAAGTTGATCTTAAACGTGAAGCATTACCTCTCCATTGGGACTATTTGGGGTTGGATTATGGGGAAAAAAAAAAAACTAATTGACTCATTGTCTATCATAGGAGAAGACTGATATAGAAGGGACCTTATTTGTATATCGAAGGTAAGTTTTTAAAATATGTATATTTGTTTTTAACAGTCTAATGGTGAACAATGTCAAACAGTTCAATTCTGTTGTACATTTGTCTTTGGAACCTTCCTGCTAGTCCCCTTCAAGTTTTCATCCTTCCCTAGCTGTGAAATCTTAACCAAGTTCTTTATTTTCTCTGAGCCTTTCTGTGATTCAGAATAAACTGAACTAGAATTTATATTAGCAGCCTAGCAAAGCAATTTCAGATGATTGAGTCTAAAACAGATGCCTGCCTCTCTCCCCCTGCCCCCATATTAGAAAGAAAAAAAGACATATATTTGGGGAAAAGACAATACATAGACTAGCTCTATAAAATAATGTAGTTGAGAGGTGGATCCCTCTGTTCTTTGGTTACTACATGGGTAGTTTTCTTCTATGCCTGGTTCTGTCCTCTTTCCCAACCCCCAGAAGTTGTAGATTATGTGCAGTATCTTGTTCGAGAGTTCTTTAGAAAGCTTGGATTATTCATGATAGCATATTTTTTATTTTCAGCTTCTTCGAAAATTGATTATCTTTAAGATTGTCTTTAAGATAATCGCATCTTAAATGTGATTGGTTTGCACATTGCAACTTTTTTGTTATGCAGTTTTTGAGGCCTAAAGACAGCTGACGGTATATGCTAGTCATGGAGTACTTGGCTTTCCTGGATATTCCTCTAAGGTCTTACTGTGACAGGGACAGGTTCCTTCCCTTGTTTTCTAAAGCTTAGGGAGTCAGTAGGAGTTATTACTGACATCTGGTCTTTTCCTTTTTTGTGTGTGTGTGTTGAGTTACCTTTTCAGGATTGCCTTTCTTCATTGATGCTAATTTAAAAGAATTTGTCAAATAGTCTTCTAAATTTTGATACAGAGCTTTGAGATCTTGTCTAAATGCACTCATTTTTTTCTTCTTTTAAGTGTAATTCTTTGATATCTGTACACCAAGCTCTTCTTTCTTAGACACTTTGTTCCCTGCTATTCATCTTTCTCCTTTTAAATAGACAGGGATCTTTGCCCTCACTCTCTTCATTACTCTTCATTTGCAATATAAATCTCTAGAAACTCTGTTATTAGAATCTTGGTTTCTATGACATTTGGAAAAATTACTCTACTGGCTTTATTGTTATAGTAAAGAAACACTGATCGTAGAAAGTGGGAGATTTAGTGTAGTGAGTGGATGGATTTAATACAATTCACGGAGGCTTATATGGTACTGATTCTAATTAAAGGAGACCGAAGAAACTTTGTTTGGAAAATGTGAGACTATTTTGTGTACCTTGGATAAAGGTATACCTGGATGTCAGACTATAACTTTGCAGCGATTACTTCATATAGAAGAAGCCTGGATTTGGAGTCAAAAACCTGAAACTGAATCCTAGTTACGTTATTTGTGTGACCTCAGGCACAAGCCTTAATCATTCAAAGCTTGTCTCTTAATCTGTAGAATAGCGTTCTGTTATCTCTCCATGTATATCCTAGAGAAACAAATGAAAAACTGTGAAGTGTTAGGTACATGTAAAGAGTATCTAAGGGATCACGTACTGAATCCCTCTGATACAGGAACCAAGGATGTTTCCTATTGTAGGATTCAAGGCATTTTCCATCTAACTCAGGAGCACTATGTAAAGATCAATTTGGTGCAAGAAAAACCATTATTGTAATGATGGGCAGTCATTAAAGCCAATCCAGTTGAAGGATATTTCATTCAGCAGTGGTGTGTCTATCTTGGGAAATATGTGTGAAAAAAGTAAGACAAAAGCTTCATTTGCATGGGGCTTACATCCTAGTGGGGGGAAGACAATAAATATTAAAAATAAGTGGTATGGATAAAAGAGGAAGATTAGAGACATTGAGCTTGGGAACATTAAAAAGGGTAGTTCACGTAGGCCTCATTAAGAAAGTGACATCTGAACAAAGTCTTGCCGGAGATGAGATAGCTGTGCAGATTCTGGGGCAGTGATCCAGGCAGAGGTCTTTAGGTAGAAGCACACATGTAGAGAGAGTGGCAGGGAGCCCGGTGTGGCTAGAGAAGAGGAGCTGGGGAAGAGCCATAGGAAATGAAGTCGGAGCGGGAGTACCTCAGGTGGAGCTTCGGTGGCCTCAATGAAGACTTGGCCTTTACTCTGAGAGACTGGCTTTGGAGACTTCTCATCAGAAGAGGAGTATGATCTGACTTAATTTTTTTGTTTCCAGGTTTAAGTGCTGATAATATTGTATAGTGTTCTAACATATTTATTCTTTTTTGAAATGAAAATAAAGTACATAGTAGATAACATTTCTACAGATTAAATGGTAGGTAACTAAGTATTTTTTTTTCTTCTATTAAATCTAAGGTCAGCTTCCCCTTATCATGGTTTTACCATTGTGAATCGACTAAATATGCACAATCTAGTTGAACCAGTGAATAAAGATTTGGAATTTCAGCTCCATGAACCATTTCTTCTGTATAGAAATGCAAGCTGTAAGTATATCTGTTTTATTATCATTATTACATTTAAAATTGAGTGACGTTAGTTGCTATCAGTCCATTATTTAGGAAGTTTCAAATTGCAAAATAAAATATGGTCTATAATTTATGATTATAAATGAGTCTGTTAGGAAGATCAAACCTTTTAAACTGGGCTCTGAGGCGAGGCGCGGTGGCTCACACCTGTAATCCTAGCACTTTGGGAGGCTGAGGAGAGCAGATCACCTGAGGTCAGAAGTTCGAGACCAGCCTGGCCAATGTGGTAAAACCCCATCTCTACTACAAAATACAAAAATTAGCTGGGTGTGATGGTGCATGCCTGTAGTCCTAGCTACTCGGAAGGCTGAAGCAGGAGAATCGCTTGAACCCTGGAGGCGGAGGTTGCAGTGAGCTGAGATCTTGCCTTTACACTCCAGCCTGGGTGACAGAGCAAGACTCCGTCTCAAAAAAAAATTAAAAAATTAAAAAGATTCAGAGATGCATAACAGATACTCTGTTAGAGAGTTAGGATTATAACTCTTCTTCTGCTTTCTAGTCCAGGGTTCTTTCAGGCATCTTTACAGTCTCTAGTAATGATTGGATGCATTCAGCAAAGCTAGACAACTGGCCTTCCCAAGAAAGTACAGTACTAAAAAATATATTTGCTTCCAGTACTTTAGTATGGATATTGAAAGTATGGGTGTTTGAGGACAAATTGTTTGACATTGACTATAGGGATCAAAATGAGTTGTGGTAACAATGATTGTGCTGTAATTATCATCTTAAGGATATTGTTGGAGAAATGTTGCTTCTAACTTAAAAAGTAAAAGTTAATGTGTTTGAATTTCACTTGGCCAGGAGGTAATTGGTCTTGGTGGGAGATGTCTTCAGTATAAAATAGAAAAAGTTACTAGAAATTATACACCTCTTAATTCCCTGAATGAGAAGTAACAAGGTCTTTTTTAAAGCTAGTAATCCCCAAGTTCTTTTCCATAGCTCACTTTTAAGTAGAAGTGAAACAGGATCTATCTTTAGATTTTCAGTAAACTATTTTTCCAGGTAATTACCTCTCAGATTTTAAATCCTGTGGACACATTAGACATGCTTTGTAATAGCTGTAAGTTCAGATGGATTTATTTAAACTAATATTAACAATGTAATTATTTCAGGTTGCTCTTTTCTTTGTACTGATATTCCATTAAAGGGAAAATTCGGCTGGGCATGGTGGCTCACGCCTGTAATCAGGCAAGTGGATTGCTTGAGCCCAGGAGTTCAAGACCAGCTTGGGCAACATGTGGAAACCCCATCCCACAAAAAAAATAGAAAAATTAGCCAAACGTGATGGCACACACTTGTAGTCCCAGCTACCCAGGAGGCTGAGGTGGGAGAATCATTTGAACCCAGGAGGTCGAGGCTGCAGTGAGCCATGATTGTGCCACTGCACTCCAGCCTGGGCAGCACAGCAAGACCGTGTCTGAAAAAATGAAAAGAGGGTGGGAGAAATTCTGCAAAGGAATACAGATCCAGTTTTTTTTTTGTTTGTTTGTTTGTTTTTAAGTGAAATACGGTTAATTCTGTTCTTTACTACCTGGAAACTTAATCTAGCCATCACTCCTAAGTGGTTTGATTATTAGTCAGTAGAGAAAATTATCTGAACCCACTTACCACTTAACATAAACCTGAGGTAAATTGTATTTTATTTCTTTCACAAGGCAAAAGTCCTGTGAAATTGAAAGTGTGACATAACACAAATATAACTGAATCATGAGTAACCAGAAGCTAACTAATCAGAACTTCAGTTGTCTGGAAATATTTTTATAGTTCATGTGTGGAAGAAATGAAGGCAAATTATAAGAAAACAAGCTAATACTAGGTTTTATTTTCTAAAAGTCAAGCAGATATCCGGAGAGTAACCTGGGGTCACCATTAACATGTCAGTATTTTATAACTTTAACTCTACTGTAGTATCATAGGTTAAATTGTTAAAATGAGACCTAAAATCATCGAGAGTATTTATTATGTTAATTAGAACATTCTTGGGGAGAAAGTGAGCTAATGCATTTTACATTAGAAAATTTTCAACTGATTGTAACAAAAGTTTTCTTAGTTGAACTCACTTAAGGTCATTTCATTAGGGAAAGTATGTAAAGGAATAGCTGTATTGAGGAGAAGTGAGTAGTAAGACAGCAGAAAATAATCTTGTGAGTGTTAAGGCCTCTCTTAAGTGTGTGTTTTGTCTACCTAGTCTTAAAAGTAGAAAATAGTCTTGTCAGGTCAGCAAGTTATTAAGTTGTTTAGGGATTTGTTCTTTAAATAAAAAGTTAGTTAGTATCTGATTATGCATACAGGTAATTATACCTGATTCTGTAGCTGCTCTTCTGCCATTCTCTTGTGGGAGATACCACCAAGACACCTGACCCATTTAACTCAAGTTACACCTTCATATCCAACTTCTTTCATTCAAATTAATTTTTCGAGTTAATGTGCTAGAACAGTGAACCATAACTTCTTTTCAGTTCTAAGTTATTTGTTTTTAAAAGTTTTTCTTTATACAACATGTCTACCTACACCCACTCTACCCCTCAAGAAAAAGATAAAATCTTTTTTTTTTTTTTCCTAAAGGTAAAATCTTAACAAAGAAAATGCTTACACTGACTAAGGGCTTAGGTTTGGTGATTCTCTTAAATCTTTGTGGGATAGTGGTGGTGGTGGTTTTTGAAAGACAAGGTCTCACTGTGTTAGCCAAGCTGTTCTTGAATTTCTGGGCTCAAGCAATCCTCCCGCTTCAGCCTCCCAAAGTGCTGGCGTGAGCCACCATGTCCAGCCTCTTCAATCTTTTGGGAACAGTGTATTTTTATTCTGTGCCAGGACCTTTTGGCAGCCACAAGACCCCAGTGGAACTGCAGTGAGGAATGGGGAGTTTATAAATTCTGGAGTTATTGAGTGGTAGTGGTATTTCTAGCACCTTATTTCTGATCCTCAACTTACAGATTGAGAAAACAAGAGGCTCAGAGTTTAGGCACCTGCTCAAGATTCGCAAAGGTAGTAAGTGACAGATGCGGAATTCAAGAGTAGGTCTTTTGGGCTTCAAGGCCAATGTTCTTTCCACTCTACTGTAGCAATAAAATTACTTCATCAGTCCTTATTCTAGAGCAGTGCTATCCACTAGAACTTTGCAGTCAGGTAAAATGACAGTTCTGCGTAAGCACTGTCCAGTATAGTAGCCTGATATGAGGCAGTGCAAATGCGGAACACTTCTTTTTAGTTTATTTAATTTAATCAGTTTGAATTTACATGGCTGTATGCGCTGGCAGCTGTATTCTGAACAGTGGAAGTCTAAAGCATGACTTCATGTGCTCACATACTCTTTGTTGTGCTATACCTGAATCAAACAACTACTTGGGAAGCTTTGGATTAGATTTTTATGCCTCCTATTTAGTCATTCCTTTTTGAAACTTACAAATGATTTCTAGATACAAAAGCTGCAGAATATATCCCTGAGGGTGGCTTTGCCATGGTAACACTCTTTTGGCATGGAATTTAGCTTGCAGATAAGAATTCTATTCTGGGCTTTGCCATTTTACTGACTACAACCTTGGCTAAATCATTTAAACCACTGATTTGACCTATTTATCTTAAAAGGCCATCATAAAAGTAAGGTATTTTGTTAGGCATTTACAAATACAAAATATCGTAGACTGTGTCTCCATCCTACACTCAACAAATGATCTCGTTAGTGAATGAGTCCTAGGGATGGCAGTGTTATCCAGGTTCTCTTATAATGCAGGCCTGTGATATGCTTCTTCCTATCCCTTCTGATAGCACCATGCACAAGCTGCAGACTCTGTGTTTCTCTTAACAAGTATTATTTTCAAATGTTGTAAGGCCGTTACTAGAAAGCCTGAGGTATACATTGGAAAATATATATATATATTAAAAATGGGAAGTCTTGGCAAGGCATGGTGGCTCACACCTATCATCCCAGCGCTTTGGGAGGCTGAGGCAGGTGGATCACCTGAGGTCAGGAGTTCAAGACCAACCTGTCCAATGTGGTGAAACCCTGTCTCTACTAAAAATACAAAAACAATTAGCCAGGCATGGTGGTATGTGCCTATAGTCCCAGCTACATGGGCTGAGGTAGGAGAATTGCTTGAACCCGGGCAGCTGAGGTTGCAGTGAGCTGAGATTGTGCCACTGCACTCCATCCTGGGAGACAGAGTGAGACTCCATCTCAATTTAAAAAATAAATAAAATAAAATTGGGCTTTGGGTTAGAAGGAAGATGTCTTTCTGAAAAATAACCATGGACCTTCCCTCATAAAAATTTAAGGTTCAAGCTGTACCATTCATTTGATATCATTTCTTACCCAGGTCAAGAAATTAACGCTGTACCATTCATTTGGTATCATTTCTTACCCGAGTCAAGAAATTATCAGCTGATGATTAGTCTAGGGCATCTGGGAGAAGCAAATGCAGAACCCTTCTGGCAAGATACATCCTTAGCCCAGGTTGCCCAGGAATATCAGATATGTCTCATGGTCTAAAATTACTAAATATACAGGGAAATACTACACAGTGAATGAAAGGTAGCATACAACAAACAGCAGGATTATGTAGCCCTTCCCGAAGACTTTAGTTAATGGAAGCTAGAGACTCTAATGGGTGTAACTACCAGGTACAGATTATAAAATAAAGTAAAAAGAAAGAACAGCAAATGTAAGAAAAGAATAAAGTCTGGGCACGGTGGCTCACGCCTATAATTCCAACACTTGGGAAGACTGAGGCAGGTGGATCAACTGAAGTCAAGAGTTTGAGACCAGCCTGGTCAACATGGTGAAACCCCATCTCCACTAAAAAAAAAAAAAATTAGCCTGGCATGGTGATGGGCGCCTGTAATCCCAGCTACTCAGGAGGCTGGGGCAGAGAACTGCTTGAACCCTGGAGGTGGAGGTTGCAGTGACCCAAGATCACGCCACTGCACTCCAGCCTGGGCGACAGAGTGAGATTCCCTCTCAAAAACAAAAAACCTGCTACTGTCAGTGATGAAAATTTTGTCCAGTTCTGCTACTGACATTAAGTGATAATAAAGTATGTCTGAGGAGAAAAAAGAAAAAAAAATCCTACTTCTAGCAATTAGAGAATTTGCATTTTTTTCAAGTATATATTAGAAGTTTATAAAAATTACCACATATAGGCCATTCAGCCAAAGAAGGTAGAGAAGAAAATAGGGAAATCTGAGTAAAGTTGAAGGAAAATAAAAGAGTAGAAATTAATTTCAGAAAGTAGAAATTTCAATAGAATAGAGCAGATCAACAAAACAAAAAACTTCTCTATAACGTGATCCAGCAACAACCATAAGAAGAACGAGGGGAGGCACAATATGCAGTATTAGGAATAAAAATACAAATGTGTTGCAACTAAAGTCAGAGAACGTAGTGTTTTTAAAAACAAGCCACTGTGAAGAATGCTTGCCTATAAATGTAAAACTTGGATGATAAAGACAGTTTCCCAGAAAAACACAGTTTAATAAAAATTACTTAGGGATACATAGATTCAAATGGACTCATAAATAAAATAATTGGGCCAACAGTCTAAAAATCTCTCCCATCACATCTAAAGAAAATGCTGAGAGGAGTGTTCTATTCACTAAATGGTACTAGGACGGTTAGTTCTCCATATGGAGACCAGCCTCTTCATACCCTTCTGGTCTAATCTTCAAGGGAAACTTGTCTCCACACTTCTGTGATGAAGAAATCATGCTTCTGTGATTCACTACTCCCTCAGCATGGCGGTGAGCAACATACCTCCCTCTTATACATACCTGCTACAAGCAACATACCTCACTATTAGGTTGGTGCAGAAGTAATTGTGGTTTTTGCAGTTAAAGTAATGGCAGAACCACAAATATTTTGCACCAACCCGATATGTACCTGCTCCAAGCAGCACACCTCACTGAGTAATACTTCTCTTAGATGTTTTTCCCCAAGACCAGTATCAAAGGTCTTTTGATTTTCACTGTGGGCACCTCTTAAAAGTAAAAGTAGTAATGGGGAATCTTTTTTAAATATCTATATGCTTATTGATCAATTGATTACAAAGTGCCCCAAGAATGTTCTGTAAATGTGTTCTGAGCAGCTTTTTAAAAATCTAAACCTGGCATGTGAATCAATAACAAAGTACAATCATGAGTTACTTAACAGCGGGGATATATCCTAAGAGATACGTCATTAGGCGATTTTGTTGTGTGAACATCATAGAATGTACTTAAACAATGTAATAACTATTTGTCATAACTATTGACAGCCTCACTGTTAGGTTGGTGCAAGAGTAATTGTGGTTTTTGCAGTTAATGTCAAGAACCACAAATATTTTGCGCCAACACAATATATAACTGCTCCAAGCAGCATACCTCACTGAGTAATACTTCTATTAGAAGATGTTTTTCCCCAAGACCAGTGTCAAAGGTCTTTTGATTTTCACTGTGATTTCAACCTAAATGACATAAATTTCACTGTGATTTCAACCTAAGTGACATAACTTACACACCTAGAATATATGGTATTGCTTTAAGGCTACAAACCCATACGGCATGTTACTGTACTGAATATGATAGGCAGTTGTAACACGTTGATAAAAATTTGTACATCTAAATATATCTTAAGAGAAAATGTACAGTGAAAATGTGGTATAATCTTAAGGGACCACTGTTATGTATGCAGTCTGTCACTGACTGAATCATCATTTGTAGCGCATGACTTGTAAAAGCAAACAGAACTGATTTTTCTCTTTCTTACAGCTAGACAGTCTACAGTATAACCTGGTTAATTGAAAGTATTAATAATACAGGTTTGTGGTACCATCAAGCTCTATAAAATTAGTTCTGGCATTTAATGATTTTCTTTAGCAAAAACTATTTCAATATTGTGTTTTACTTTGTTTTCAACCAAGGTGATTATTTAACTCAGATACCTACCTTAATTCGGTGACATTTATTGAATTTGTCATTTGTCAAGCACTTTACCAGTTGCTATACACAATATATCTTGATAAGTTACTGAGTTTTTCATTTGAATCCAGATGGTTACTGTCATTTTAATGTTTTCTATAAATCCAAAAGCAGTTTTGGGAAAATGAACAAAGCCCTTTTCAGTTTTTCAGAAGAACACAGATATATCCTGCATTTTATTTTACCTTGACAGGTTTAAACAATTACAAGTTTGTGGTTTGTATGAAACACTTTCAAAGTGATCCTATGTGAGTAAAATCTAATCTGAAATTTCCTTAAAAAAGCGTTAATTGTCATATAACTACTAGTCTAATATGTTGCTCTTTAGCCTGCTTAACCAAAAAAGACTATTACCTAGTAAGTATAATTTAAAATGTTAAATGTTATTGCTATTTAATATTTTTAAGAACTTACCTTCAAAAGCCAGAGAGAAGTACCCCTTCGTTTCTGCTTCACTTATTACTTTTCCTTTATATCGGGCATCAATCTCTTGATACAGAGTGTTTTTAATTAAAATCAGATCACTAGAAAAAGTAGGGAGATTCATTTCCATAGTGTTGAAAATACCGCTGCCAAATGGAAAGTTTTAGTAGGAGAAATGCTGTAGTGTCTGCTTTTTTTGTCTCTCTGCTCGTCCTTTCTCAGTTCAAGGGCAAGACTCAGAACAGTAGAGATGGTACGTGGCTGTTGGCATGTGGAGCAAATCTTCAGACTTTTAAAGCACAGCACGAGAAGTTTCCTTAGAAGATAAGTTTATAATTTGTCCGGTCAAAAGATGTGAGTTCTACCTCCAAACTGAAAGAGGAATTTGTAAACAACAAGAAAATTTCTGTGGTTCATTCTTTGAGATCTTTGAATTCAGTGCAGTGCTTCTTTCTTAGCCTGAAGAAAGACAGGCAGTCTTCCACCATCAGCTGCGCACTGCTGTGGTTGGTATGATTCTGTAATCAGTGAAGGAGAAAGGGTCTGTGGCAACTGCATTAGTCTGGCCTTCTGGACCAAGATAAGGAAAGAGCCTTGCTGTTGCCACATTTGTAGATTGAAGAGGTAAAAACACCACAAAAACATAGGGGGACCTAAGACACAGTGACTGAGTGTGACTCAGTTCAAATGTTTTAAAAATACATATATTGCTTTCTGTCTCATTGTAGGTGCTGGTTAGTATTCTGGTAGAGCCTCTGCCAAGGGCCTTCTTCGTAACTTTGCAAATCCGTGTACATTTCAGAATTTCCAAAGCAGATTATTTTCATTATGATTCACTAATTACTGGCTTTTCCCCACTCAGGTGGTGTTGTCAGATAAAAGCACTTTTTATTTCTTTTTTATTGTGTCCTTAATTGTAAAGATTTGTAAAGTTAACCATTTATCCCTTTTAGATAATTATCATGTTAAGTATTCAATACTTCTCATGTTTTTTTCTTTTGAGAACTCACAAGGGAAATCATTATTTATACCTAAGTGACAAAATGATGTTAATGTGTAATATGTAGGTTTTTCACCTTGTGTTACCCGGTGAAGTTATTTGTGTATGTCAGAATTGAAACACAGAGTATCCACTAGTCTAAGAAGATCGAAGCTCCTCTGGAGTGTGCAGAATAAACCTCCAGACTGGGCCCTTTGGATTCAGTGCCCTGGAGGATCCAAGCAGGTCTGAGTTACTTACAAGATCACTGCTTCCAGGCATGCTCAGCTTTTTCTCTCCCCCGACCTCCTCTTTTCTTCCCCCCCCCAACAGTACTCCAAAATCTTAACTCACCCCTCTTTTTGAGGTGGAGTCTTGCTCTGTTGCCCAGGCTGGAGTGCACTGGTGCCATCTCAACTCACTGCAACTTCTGCCTCCTAGGCTCAAGTGATTCTTTTGCCTCAGCCTCCCCAGTAGCTGGGATTACAGGTGCACGCCACCATGCCTGACTAATTTTTTGTGTTTTAATAGAGACAGGGTTTCACTACGTTGGCCTGGCTGGTCTCAAACTCCTGGCCTCAAGTGATCCACCTGCCTTAGCCTCCCAAAGTGCTGGGATTACAGACGTGAGCCACGGCACCCAGTCAGCTTTTTCTTTTCAATAAAAGGAAAGCAAGGCCGGGCGTGGTGGCTCACGCCTATAATCCCAGCACTTTGGGAGGCCAAGGTGGGCGGATCACGAGATCATGAGATCGAGATCATCCTGGCCAACATGGTGAAACCCTTTCTCTACTAAAAATACAAAAATTAGCTGGGCGTGGTGGCACACGCCTGTAGTCCCAGCTACTCAGGAGGCTGAGGCAGGAGAATTGCTTGAACCCAGGAGACGGAGGTTGCAGTGAGCCGAGATCGCGCCACTGCACTCCAGCCTGGCACCTGGCGACAGAGTGAGACTCTGTCTCAAAAAAAAAAACAAAAAAACAAATGAAAGGAAAGCACAGGCTAAGCATTTGCTACCAACATTTAAAAGTTAGCATATTTTATACATCCATACCTGGATTTCTGATTTTTCTTGTGACAAAATGACGTATGTGAATTCCGGCAAGTACTACAGTCAGCCAGAATTGTAGGTAAGACACATTCATCACTGATCCCACCACACCCTGAGATCTCTTATACTCCATGAGCATTTGTGTTTACAACCCTGCTGTGGATTGGCAAATTGGTAGAAAAATGTGTAGGAGAGTAGAAGTTAGGGAAAGGAGAGAAAAGAAGTTTCCCCCTCTTTTTTCCTTATTTACACGCCATCTGACCTATTTCCCAGATCCCTAACTGTAGATTTTTGGTCACCTAGGAAATAGGAATTCAACTCCATGGAGGTCGAGGGCCATGCTTCCTCCTGCCTTTGTCTCTCCCTTATGATACATAAAAATAATATTTCTGTGAGATACTAGAGCAACTAAACTACCAGTGGGGGGGTCAGACATGTCTAACATTTGGCAGAACCATAATTATTTACACTAGCATTCCCCAACCTTTTTGGCACCAGGGGCCGGTTTAGTGGAAGACCATTTTTCAATGGACAGGGACTGTGGGATCATTTCAGGATGATTCAGGCACATTACATTTATTGTGTACTTTATTTCTATTAGTATTACATTGTAATATATAATGAAATAATTATGTAACTCACCATCATGTAGAATCAGTGGGAGCCCTGAGCTTGTTTTCCTGCAACTAAATGGTCTCATCTGGGGGTGATGGAAGACAATGACAGATCATCAAGCATTAGATTCTCATAAGGAGCCACAACCTAGATCGCTCGCATGCTCAATGTTCTGTTCACTGTAGGGCTGGAGCTCCTATGAGAATCTAATGCCTAAGCTCATCTGACAGGAAGCAGAGCTCAGTCGGTAATGCTCTACTGTCTGCCACCTGGTTCCTGCTGTGCCTGGTTCAGGCCTGGTTCCTAACCGGCCATGGACCAGTACCAACCCATGGTCCTGAGGTTGGGGAACCTCAGATTTACACCACCCACTTTGGAAGCTGTACTTTAAGGAGTCGTGTGTACTGTGTGGCAATAGATATAAATCCTAACAGCAAAGGCAAAACCCTAATGCGATTCACTATTTTATTTAGGGTTGCCCATTGTTTAAGAGTAAAACTTAATCAGTTGTGATATTGTTGGATTTATTTCCCTAATCCCTAAAGAAGTTCATTGGTCATTTCATGTGTCTGAATTCTGTACTGAGATGATAATGTTAATGGGATTGTGGAAGAAGTATTTCTGGTTAATATATTCAGATTTGATTTAATTTAGACAGAGGCACCAAAGTTTAAAATGATAAACTGAAGACCTTGAAGAGTAGCATTTTTAAATTACCTGGCCTAAGTCTTTTAATCAGTGTTCAAGATTCAGTAAGTAGATATTACAACTTAAATTTTAGAAATTGGACTCCTTCTCTACCATGTTAGTGTTCCGTGGTGGTCTGAAATGAGTGGCTTTTTTGGCCAAAAGGGTTAAGCTGCAAAGATAATTAAATCACATTTTCCAGCATTGCTTGCAGATACAGAGCATCTCACTCACCTAAGTGTTTGTAACATGTTAGAATCTGTTATGATCCCACGTCAGTCAGTCTTAGGCTCCATATCCTTTTCCCTGTGTGTGTGTGTTTTCTGCCCCTCTACCCTAGAGCCTTTCTCCTCTTCTCACTCTTTCCTAACCTTTTGATGTTCCTGGAGCGCCGCCAGGCTTATTCTTGTCTTAAAAGAAATGAACTGCCAAGGCAGAGGCATTTGCTTTTTCACTTGCCAGGGCTGACTTATGTTTATATACCTATTCCATTTTTATATATAAAAAATGCATTTGTCTATACCCAAAGCCCATTTTCTTGTTTTTGTTTCCTGATGTAAGAGATCTTTGTCAGTATCATCTTTAGAAATTGTACGACTTTTTTTCTCTATTTTCTCAAGCACAAAGTTTCAGGAAAAAGAAATTTTACAACTCTTAACATCACCACCAAAAAGCTTTTTATCAAACCCCCTTTTCTCCTTGGCACCATACTGAGAAAATCTCTAGTCTCCTCAGATACTTTTAGAAAGTAGGTCAGATCTAAATAATAAATGAATCACGAAGACAACATATGTATGAGAGTGGTTCCCAGCTCTGTTTTTGTGACATTTCACAGCATCTCTACAAGACTCAAGGGATTTTACAAAGACACCAAATTAATTTGGCTTTTCTTGATCTTGTGTGAGCCATGTACCTCTCTCTAGATGAGAACTATGAAGTATTACATGAAATCATAAGGTTGCTGGATTTTTAAATGTGTCTAAGGAAATAGAAAACTCTTACTCAAAACTCTGCTTTTTAAAATTTCTCAATACAAAATAGTTCAAATACCTTTTATTTTTATAATTAGTTTTATTTTTTCACATTTTCAAAAGAAAAGGGCCTTCATTTGAAGAGTAAATGAAACATTTAATTTTTTATATTCTTACTTGCATCTTGATATTTTTTGTGGAACTACAACCTAAAGGCAATGAAATGTGCTATCACATCTCCTTTTTTCTTTTTTTTTTTTAATTAAAAAAATTTTTTTGGCTGGGTGTGTTGGCTCATGCCTGTAATCCCAGCACTTTGGGAGGCCAAAGCGTGTGGATCACCTGAGGTCAAGACCAGCTTGACCAACATGATGAAACCCTGTCTACTAAATACAAAAAATTGCTGAGCGTGGTGGCATATGCCTGTAATCCAGGCTATTTGGGTGGCTGAGGCAGGAGAATCACTTAAACACAGAAGACAGAGGTTGCAGTGAGCCAGTATTGCGCCATTGCACTCCAGCCTGGACAACAAGAGTGAAAAACTCCATCTTAAAAAAAAAGAAATTTTTTTAAAATAAACAAGGTCCCACTATGTTGCCCAGGCTGGTCTTGAACTCCTGGGCTCAAGTTAACCTCCCACCTCAGCCTCCCAAAATGTTGGAATTAGAGATATGAGCCAGCACACCCAGCCAACCTATACAACATGACTGACTTAGGATAGTTGTAGCGGTCACAATGTGTAGAAGGTATCTATTAACTAACTAGTTTCTTTCATCTTGAGAAAGGCCATTTGTAAAACAGTGTGCCATCATTTGCCATAGCAAAGCAATGTTTTGCCAAAAGCCTAAATTCTGTGTGGCATAGTCAGGGAAATTTTTCAGCAAGTGAATTGTTGGCAGAATGTATTGGGCCTTAGAGTATAGGTTCTTTTGAGGGAAGAATGCTTAGCTTCGGTTTGCAGAGGAGGTCCTCTGCAGTTTTAGCTATCTGGTGAACTTGTCTGTCTTTCTTCATGAGTGACAGTGACAGGCTCCGTGGCAGCTCCCTGGGCTTTCTTGCCAGTTGCACGCACTGACCGTTTGATATGTTGGCAGACAGAGCTGATTCTTGGATGCGTGTCTGAACCTCTACAGGTCTGCTTTTGGCAGAATCGAGTGTGACTCTTATCCCCTACCCATTAAGCTATCAATATGGCTTCCTTATCTTTATTTCTTTTGCAAACATGCCTTTGAAAGTGTTTGGTTCTTTTTAGGCAGTTTATTTGATAATACACAAAAGCAGAGGCATGTGTCTTATTTCTAAATTATATTGTACTTCAAAGGACAAGGGGGCATCTTAAATGAAGATTTTTCAAAATAAGTTGACAGCTTTGATGGACTTATTTTGATTATTGATAAGGAGTTCTTTTCTAAGAGTTTGATTTAGAAGCCCCTGTGAAAACACACTTAATTACCTCTGTTTAGCACAGAAAAAATAGTGTGTGCCTCTCCGAGCCTGATGTGTTGTATATCATAAACTTTTCTTTTCTTTTGAAATTGAGTCTCATTCTGTCACCCAGGCTGGAGTGCAGTGGCGCAATCTTGGCTCACTGCAACCTCTACCTTCCGGGTTCAAGCGATTCTCCTGCCTCAGCCTCCCGAGTAGCTAGGATTACAGACGTGCATCACCACACCCAGCTCTAATTTCTGTATTTTTGGTAGAGCCAGGGTTTCACTATGTTGGCCAAGCTGGTCTCGAACTCCTGACCTCAGGTGATCCACTTGCCTTAGCCTCCCAAAGTGCTGGGATTACAGGCATGAGCCACCGTGCCCGGCCGCACACCATAAACTTTTCTTATCACTGAATTGTTTTGATGTGTCCAGATTTATATAGCTTATTTTGGAGGAAAACAAATTTTTGTATTTGGACTTTGGTGTTTGGGGTGTTCATTAGCCAAGCTTGGAAGATGCGTATTTCAAGAAAGGTGGTCATGTGTAATTGCCATATATGGAGTCTTTTTAAAGCCCTGATCTGATTTACTGTAGTTGGAGCAAACCTTAGCTGCGAAGAGCATAACCAAGACCCTGCAGTAGATAATAATTATCTCTGTAACAAGACTGCTTCTGTGCTCCTTCCATTGAGATGTTAAAGCTGAGTGAATTTGTTGTCTTACCGTCATGTCAAACATTCTAAAATTACTTGTTATTTATTGGAGTTTGATTCTGTTTGGAGCACTCAGAGTGCTTTGAAATTCTGTGAACAAAAGAGGCACTGTGAAAATGGATTCCAAACGTGGGAAACTCTTCCTAGCTCGTTGAAGGCTCAAAGACTGGCGAGCCTGAACTTCTACAGGTAGTGCAGCCACCTCCTGAACACGTGCCCGACACAGGCTCCAAAGATTTGGGGCAATGTCAGTGTAATCAGAGGTTTTTCCCTGCCAGAGAAGCCCTTTGTAAACAGGGTAGGATTAAAAATCTTGTCCATGATCTTCATTCATTAAAATGAAGCCACTCACTTGCTCTGTGTATCAATAATGTTTTAATTAACTCTACAATAATAATAGACTTAAAATTATATTTCTATTGAGAAGGGAACTTTTAAAATTATGATTTGGCATGAAGTCTTTTGTGGAATAATGGCCTTAATTCAGGGTGAAACAAATAATTTACCATTAAAATAATTTTTAATAGCAGTGGTTTTCTAAATTGGTATATACTGATAATATCTTTATAGAATTCAAATAATAGTTTTAAAAATGATTTTTTGATTTATTTAAAGTCTCTCATGCTAGCACTTCTATTTCCTGTATTCTGTGGCACCCTCTTAGTGTGCATTTTAACTTAATTACATATAGACTTTCTTTTATGTGTCACTTTAATCATTGAGCATAACTGAAGCTCACTAACTTTTTGTTTCTATAAAAAACTGCAATGTTATTTCAATGCAATGAGATTTGAGTTGTTTTTTTTAAATAGAGATGGGATTTCACCATGTTGGCCAGGCTGGTCTTGAACTCCTGACCTTGTGATCCGCCTACCTCGGCTTCCCAAAGTGCTGGGATTACAGGTGTGAGCCACCACATCTGGCCTCAATGCAGTAAGATTTCAGCAATGAAAATGTAGTAACAAGATAACTGGTCTAGGAGTGAGAAGACCCAAGTTTGTTTTCTGGGGTTTTTCTTTGGTTTGGTTTGGTTGGTTTTTTTGTTTTGTTTTTTGTTTGTTTGTTTGTTTTGAGATGGAATTTTGCTTGTTGTCCAGGCTGGAGTGCAGTGGCATGATCTCAGCTCACTGCAACCTCTGCCTCCCAGGTTCAAGCAATTCTCCTGTCTGGGCTTCTTGAGCAGCTGGGACTAAAGGCATGCACCACCATGCCCAGCTAATTTTCTACTTTTAGTAGAGATGGGGTTTCACCATGTTGGCCAAGCTGGTCTCAAACTCCTGACCTCAGAGACTGGTGAGCCTGGACTTCCTTCAGGTAGTGCAGCCACCTCGGCCTCCCAAAATGTTAGGATTTCAGGTGTGAGCCACCATGCCCAGCCTGACCCAAGTTTTACTTATAGTTCTGAGACTGATTCTCTCATTTGTTAGTAATTTACTTAGTCTCTCTGTTAACCCCTATTCCCATCCATAAAAATGCAAAATGAGACTCCCATTTAAACCAAGTAGCATAGACTTGTCTGTCCCTGCTACTTACAACTATAAAGCTTGGAAATGACACAAGAGACAGCCTGGAGAACTCTAAAAGGTAAAAATAGGAAGATCTGGTCAGGAACCCAGAACTGGCAGAACAGCAGCAGCAAAGTGTCTTATAAACCCCCACTCAGCATAAGAAGAGGGCCTGGGACTGATGTTTCTTGACCTTCAACCTAGCAGCAACAGAAGGTGGCCCGGGTAGGCTCATTCCTCTCCTAAGCTAAACGAGAGTCCTGCCAGCAATACTAGGCCAGCGCAGCAAAACTGGCAAGGATTGGAAGCCCTGCTAATAATAATTGGCCACCAGGGGACTTCTGTGTCTCCCTTTCATGAAGGCAGTGGAGCAGAAATAGCAAAGAGAATCTCATTACAGCCGACTTGGAATGGATAGCAGTCTTCTATGACTTCTGTGGTTTCACTTCTATAATCTAATACTCTTGAAATTACAACACTGTAGAAACAGAGTCAGGGACAGGGAAGGGGCCAGAACAGGTGGATGTGGGCTGTAAAAGGGCACCAGGGATCCTGGTGACGATGGAAATTTGTGTCTCGACTGATGTCAGTATCTTGGCTGTGATAGTATACCATAGTTTTGTAAAATCTTACCATTGGCGGAAACAATTTATAGGGCACCAAGATCTTTCTGTTCTTTACAATTGCATGTGAGGGTACAATTATTTCAAAATAAAAAGATTTAATGGTTTCTTTAAAAAAGGCATAATGGTAATGGTACCTGCCATTTCAGTGCCAGGGAATCATTGTAAGTATTTTTTTTTTTTTTTGAGACAAGAGTCTCACTCTGTTGCTCAGGCCGGAGTGCAGTGGTGCGCTCTTGGCTCACTACAACTTCCGCCTCCTGGATTCAAGCAATTCTCCTGCCTCAGCCTCCTAAGTAGCTGGAATTACAGGTGTCCACCACCACACCCAGCTAATTTTTGCATTTTTAGTAGAGATGGGGTTTCACCATGTTGGCCAGGCTGGTCTCCAACTCCTGACCTCAGGTGATCCACCCAATTCCCAAAGTGCTGGGATTACAGGCATGAGCCACCACGCCCAGACTCATTGTAAGCATTTAAGGAGGTACAAGCTGTGCCAAGCTGTGAGTGTCATCATATGGGTACACATGGTAGCAATTGGTCTTATCCATCCATGTGTCTGTTTCAGCTTGTATGTTTAGTATTTCTTTCTATTCTACCTTATCCAAAAAGCATTTACAGTAGCTTTTATATATTGCCATCTTTAATAAAGTTTATTTATCTTGCAGCAAATTTTTTTAGGACATTCTTTGAACTGATCACCATATTGGGAATAAAAAGAATGGGATAAGAAGCGCAATGGACTGAACTCAGTCTGTTTCACATGTAAACAAGTCAGTCATAGGATGGATATAAAGCTGGCATTGAAAGCTTTGTACTGTAAAAAATTTATTTATATATATATATATATATAGATTTTTTTTTTTAAAGATGGAGTTTCACTCTGTTGCTCAGGCTGGAGTACAGTGGCATGATCTCAGCTCACTACAACCTCTGCCTCCCAGACTCAAGCGGTTCTCCTGCCTCAGCCTCCTGAGTAGCTGGGATTACAGGCACAGTACCACACCTGGCTAATTTTTGTATTTTTATTGGAGATGGGGTTTTACCATGTTGGCCAGGCGGGTCTTGAACTCCTGACCTCAAGTGATCTGCCCGCCTCACATTCCAAAGTGCTGGGATTACAGGTGTGAGCCACCGCACCCGGCAACAATTTTAATACCAATTTAGAATGCATCTTACAATCAATATAATTGAGTCTTGGTTTAATTGAAAGCCTTTTTCTTGAAAGCTTCATAGTACATAAATAATGGTTGCATCTTACACTTAGTAACATCTTAGGTTCATTGAGATCTGGTGATAATGTCTAAAACTATTTTGTGCGGTTTTTATCTGAATGTTTTACCTGTTCTGATTTTATTAAACAGAGTTTGGGGAGGAGATATTTGTTTTCTTTAGCTAGACTATTAACAATTTGAGGGTCTGATGGTATATTTAGTGACATTCTATGGTGATAATATATTATTAACATACACCCAAATGTTGAAACCTCATTTCCTCTTATCTTTTTTTCCTTTTCTTTTTCAAGTGTCGATATATAGTATCTGGTTTTATGACAAGAATGACTGTCACCGCATAGCAAAACTCATGGCTGAGTAAGTATATTACTCCATAAATCTAACTGATGGTATGTGAGAAATGAAAAATAATCCCCTCCCAGTTCTTTTTGTTACTAAAGTCTACTAACTCATGTATTTCTCCAATTTCTTTTTACTGCCAAAAACTTGGAAAAGGCAGAAAAGCTTTAAAATATATCTAATTATTATCTTACTACTCCCAGTGTACATTTCAGTTTTCTTCCACTCTTTTTCTTTGTGTGTATATTAAGTAGATAATGTGCGATTGTTTTTTACAAAAATAGGATCATATCGTATATACTGCTTTTCATGTCAACAGCATTTTTCCAGGTCATTAAATTTTTCTCTGTAGTATTTATGACAGTTGCCTTGTATCCAGCTCTATAGACAGATCATGATTTAACCAGAACCTTGCTGTTGGACCTGTAGGTTAGGGCTGCCAGACTGCCTGGCTCCAGAGGATATCTGCATCAGGTGTACAGTGTGACCACATACAGTGGCTCTGATTTAGGTTCTGTCCAAATTTCCATTGTAACAAGTGGTACTGTATGTGATAGCCTGATAGAGAACTCACACACACATCTGTATTTAATTCTTTTAAGTGAACTTGTTTTTGACACAGACTCTAGGCTTAGCAGGCCCCAATCCACTCATGGGTTGTGTTCCACAAGATTTTTTTGTGACTCAGAACCTTGAAATTTGGAAAATTACCTTCCTTGAATTAATGTTCTAGAGGGCAGTTCATTGTCCTCTCTCAGGCTGGTCTGTAGAAGCCAGCCCTTATGTGAGCTATCTGTATTTCTGGACTGCCAGTCTGGATTCTGGAAGCCCATGACGTGGGGCTGCAGGGGGCCTGAGGGACTACGGAACTCTTGGCCAATTGCTATCATAGGTAGATGGTGTGTTCTGGTGCACTTCTGCTTTTTTTCAGTTTTTGCCTGACTCTTCTTAGAAAGGTGGACCTTTCTCCCCACTCCCCCATCCCCATCTGTCAAATCAAAATTCCCTTTCCTCTCTTGCAGTTTTTAATCTACATGTTTAAAAGAAAATAATCTTAAATTTTTTAACAGTCTAATCTCATTTTCTTTTTATTTTATTTTACTTTGTTTTTTTTTTTTTTAGACAGAGTCTCACTCTGTCACCCAGGCTGGAGTTCAGTGGGGCAGTCACAGCTCACTGCAGCCTCAAACTCTTGGGCTCAAGTGATCGTCCCATCTCAGCCTCCCAAGTAGCTGGGACTACAGGCATGCACCACCATCAGCTAATTTTTTGGGGGGTTGGGTAAAGACGGGGTATGTTGCCTAAATGGGTCTTGAAGTCCTAGGCTCAAGCGAGTCTTCCACCTTGGCCTCCCAAAGTGCTGAGATTATAGATGTGAGCCACTGTGCCACGCCAACAGCCTGATTTTAAACTCATGAAAGTATAAATAAGTAATTAACCCAAATCTCAGTTCAGGGTATATTTACATTGTAAAAGAAGGCAGATGGGGCTAAGGCCAGGTTACAATCCAGGACTACTAACATGTCCTGATGGGAAGTTATCAGCCCCCTGCTTTGTTGTCTGTTCTGGCTGTGAGCTTGCAGGGCAGGCCCATGTTTATTACTTGTGTACACCCCGAGGACATGGTTCTCTATGATCTTGTAGTCACCATACTTGAAAAAATGTTGACTCCCTAGAACCACACTTTGTTTTTAGAACACTTTTTCTCTTAAAAAAGATAAAACTATTTTTCTTTTTAAAATTTATTTATTTATTTATTGAGGTGGGATATTAGTCTCAAACTCCTGGGCTTAAGGGATCTTTCTGCCTCAGCCTCCCAAATAATTGGGACTATAGGTACAAGCCACCATTACCCAGGTAAAACCATTTTTCAACAAAGCCAATTATTTGATGATCACTTGTTTTAGCTTTGAAAGTGACAGCAAAGGCAGCTTACTTCTGGTTACTTAGAAGACACAGGGTTGTTGATTCATGGTTATCCAGAAATCCAGAATTTTTTCTAAACTTTGGAATGTATTAGTATATAAACACCTTCTCCTGCAGAATGAGGGCATTTGGATCCTGAGTGAAACGATCTGGCTCTTTTAGCTCTAGCAACTATTGAAAGAAAACTATTTATCTGTCAGGGCAAGTGTTACCCCTAATGCAAGACTTCAAATGGTAAATGAAGCTGAAGACTGAAGGCCTATCTAAAAATATTTTATTGAACCCAAAAATAGGATGAGGAGTAGAAATGGGAAGCTGGAAGGGAAAAGAAGAGCACTGGGTCTTCTTTCACCAGAAATGCCCAAAAAGAGGGGCAATTGCTTAAATTTTCAGCTTGTTTGACTAGAAGCAGGTATGGTATTAAAACTGATTAGAGACTGGGCACAGTGGCTGATGCCTGTAGTCTCAGCACTTTGGGAGGTCAAGGCTGGGAGGATTGCTTGAGGCCAGGAGTTCTAAGACCAGCTTGGCCTGACATAGCAAGACCCATCTCTGTTTAAGGAAAAGAAAAAAGAAGAAGAAGAAGAAGAAAAGAAAGTGATTAGAGAGGCCAGGCACAGTGGTGTGTACCTGTCATCCCAGCTATAATACTTGTGAGGCTCAGGTGGGCAGATCACATGGGCCCCAAGAGTTCAAGATCAACCTGGGCAACATAGTGAGATCCCATCTCAAAAAAAAAAAAAATTAGAGAATACCCTGGTGAAACTGTTGATAGTGAGTGTTGTTTTTTCTATCAACATAGTATTAGAAGTCCTGGAGATAGTGAGTTTTAAGTGTCTGGCCTATTTATGGCTGAAGAGAATACTGTATGTTACCATTAACTTTGTGATAAATGCCTTTCAGGTCACCAGAACTAAAGAAGACTATCTGTCTTTGTTCTAAATCTGCCTGCATATGCCTGTTTGCTACGTATTTTTTTGTTTGTTTGCTACATGTTTGAGAATACCACCTCTACTAACCAAAAATACTAATACAATTCTTCTTAGCATATTGTGCATATAAATAAATGTGTCTATCAGTGCCCATTCTTTTAAATACAAGTCTTCCCATCACTATTTGACAGCCACAATATAATAAAGATTCTCCAAGTAAAAAACTGATTTACTCCAAACAATGTTTATAAAAACTAGAAGCTATGTAGGAAAATAAGTGAGCATCTAGACCTATATTATCTAAATTTGGATATTCTCTGGTCAGTGGTGGCAGAGTTGAAAACCCACTAAACTTGGAAGATGTTGACTCTCCTAAAGAGGAAGTCTAGTCACCAGAAACTCTTTAACAATAAAAAGTTGTTTGAATGTTTGGCCAGGTAGACTATGTAAACTTTGGAGAACTCATGGAAGTAAGCTTTGTTCCTGATCTTACAGACATCTTAGGGGCATGTTTTGGTGTTTGAAAGGAAAGGAGAATGGCGTGGGTGCTATTCATAAAGTCTGGATTTGAAGAGGCCTTAGAGTCTAAGCCTCATTCATGTGAGAGTCCCTTCCATACCACCCCTGACAGCTTCTGCTTTCAGCGGTGGTGAGCTTTATAAAATTACCTGTTCTGGCTCAGCACAGTGGTTCACACCTGCAATCTCAGCACTTAGGGAGGCCGAGGTGGTTGGATCACTTGAGGTCAGGAGTTCAAGACCAGCCTGGTCAACATGGGGAAACCCTGTCTTTACTGAAAATACAAAAATTAGCCGGGCGTGGTGGTGCACACCTGTAATCCCAGACACAAGAATCACTTGAACCCAGGAGGTGGAGGTTGCAGTGAGCCAAGATAACACCACTGCACTCTAGCCTGGTGACAGAGTGAGGCTCTGTCTCAAAAAAAAAAAAAAAAAAAGAAAAGAAATATTCTTCTCTTAAACCAAAATAATGGCATCACAAAATCACTAGTCTGGGTCAGCGAAGAGTTAAATACCAGCATGGCCAAGTCAGGCAACATGTCAGGAGGTAGGTGGAAAACAGGCTGTGTGACAGAGTCCTTTATGAAGATGGATTCAGGCTGATGTGGCCTATATCTGAACATTAAATAAAGAATTTATATTTGGTTTGATTTTCATATCCCATACCAGTCTTTCAGTCTACCATGAAGCTCATGATTCTACATTTGTTTTAGAACTAATAGTCTTATTAAGTGCTATAAGAATCTAGATAGAGAAACTACATATTACCTTAAAGCAGCATTTCCCAAACAGGAATTCTGCCTCAGAGTAAAATTCTATAGTCGAATAAAATTTGAGAAAATCTGTAGGCCTGCCCTTCTTGGATAATCACAGTAAATTTTAGCAGTCTTAAAAACTCAACTGGCCAGGTGTGGTAGCTCATGTCTATAATCCTGGCACTTTTGGAGGATGAGGTGGGAGGATTGCTTGAGGCCAGGAGTTTGAGATTAACCTGAGCAACATGGTGGGACCTTGTCTGTACAATAAAAAAAAATAAGTAAAACAAACAAAACTCAATGGGTGGGTTGCAGTAGTTCATATCTCTAATCCCAGTATTTTGGGAGGCTGAGGCAGGAGGATCACTTGAGGCTAGGAGTTTTGAGACCAGCCTGGGCAACATATAAAATCCCATCTCTACAAAAACAATAATAAAACTCAAGGATTCTGTTTTTTCTTTTTTCTTAAGTCTATTTAATATTGTTTAACCCAATATTTTTAAATAAAAGAGCAATCTCTCTTCACCTCTTCACTACACTCTAATGAGAGCTCCTGTGCAGGCTGGGTTTTTTGTTTTTTAAAACAGAATTTCACTGTGTTGCCCAGGATAGTCTCAAACTCCTGGGTTCAAGTGATCTTGCTGCCTCAGCCTTGCAGAGTGCTAGGATCATAAGCATAAACACTGTGCCTTGCCTGAATGAATCTTAAAAAATAAATAAATAGTCGCCTTATTAAAATTTATTGTTCAAGCTTGAAAGCTTGAAGAAAAATACAGGAAATGATAAAATATGCATGTGCTTACCACCCAGCTCTCAGTTCCTAACATTTTACTGTAATTGCTTCAGATCCTTCTATACAAGAGAGCAGGGGGTGTTCTTAAAAACCAGACGCCCACTTAGTGATTTTTTTTTGAGTCAAGGTCTCACTCTGTCACCCAGGCTGGAGTGCAGTGGCGTGATCTCAGCTCATTGCAGCCTCTACCTCCTAGACTCAAACGATCCTCCCACCTCAGCCTCCCAAATAGCTAGGACTACAGGCACATAACACTACACCCAGCTAATTTTTATATTTTTTGTAGAGGCAGGGTTTTGCCAAGTTGCCCAGGCTGAGTTAGTGGTTTGTAAAAGGGAGAATAAGGGAAACCTTTTATTTGCTTATAGTGTTATTAACTTTTAAGGTTTCACCAAGACCTCTACTTTTAAGAAATGACTTTGTCCTTACTAGCCCAATGTCAATCCAGACTTTCCACAGAGGATTTGTTCAACTGTGCAGCCTTCCTGTGTCTTGGTGGCATTGTCCATTTTCAAATTTACTTTACCAATTGGTTTGACTGATTTTGAAATACTTCTAGGGAAAAAGGGAGATACTTAGTGAAGTTTTTAATATACCTCCACCAACTCTAGGAAGGAGTTCTGTATTTTTATCCTTCTGAAGGGTAAATATTGGCACTGTTGTTAATGAGACAGTGAAATGATAAGTCATGTATTCCTGGAATGAGGTAACTGAGGTTCTGTGTTATATATTGCAAGAATAATGTCATCATGTGACACTTTTAGTATATCCTTGGAAGATGAACACCAAAAGAAATCTTGGGTCAGATTTTGTTTCAAGAGGCCTTTCTAAAACCTAGTTCTTCTCCTCTAGTGTGGTAGAAGAGGAGACACGGCGATCACAGCAAGCTGCTCGGGATAAACAGAGTCCCAGCCAGGCCAATGGCTGCAGCAACCACAGGCCCATCGACATCCTGGAGATGCTGAGCAGAGCCAAGGATGAGTATGAGAGGGTGAGGCTCTCTGGGTGCTTGGGTGCTGACCAGGGAAGACCAGAAGGGTAAGAGGAGGTGTGCAGGAGACTCTTTTACTAGGGAAGCTGGCCTCCAGGGCCAGCAGGAATATAAGTTCAAAAAGAGAGCATGTTAGCATGCTGTAGTCAGTCCCAGCTGCTTGGGAGCCTGAGGCAGGAGCTCCAGATAACTTGAGCCCAGGAGTTGGAGGCTGCAGTGAGCTATGTGCACTCTAGTCTGGGCAACAGTGAGACCCTGTCTCTTTATTTATTTTTTTTTTTTAGTTTTTTTCAAACAGGTATGTCTTACAATTTTAAACCTAAAACGTAAGGAAAGAACTCTGCTTACCCCAGAGTACTTGTTTTTGGCAGGAAAACTTACAGTGCTTTTTTCTATTCCTGTAAGATTACTATAGGAGAAGATGGTCTTGGAGTGCAGAAGTTAGCCTGCAGCAGTGAGTTCTGGAAAAGCTTTGTGCCTCTTTTTTACCACTGCAGGCTCTGTTAGGATCCTCAGTGGTCTTAGGAATTTGTGTAGACTTTGAAAAGTATTCTGATAGCTTGTACCACATAGTACTAAAAAGCACACTCATGGTCTGTAATTGGTGGTGGATGCACAGCCTTCATTAAGCTTCATTTGAGATTTTACCCACATGAGAGAGAGGTTTTTCTGAAATTGACTGTTTTCTTTCTCTTCTGTTTTGCATTTTAGTTTATAAGTTAGCTGATAAAATTTTCTCCCAAAAGTTGAATAAAATGGCAATTATGGCACATTAGTTAATTTATTCAATACATGCTTACGAACTGTCCACTATGTGCAAGCAGTGGGCATTTCATGGTTATGAAACTGTCCTGGATTTTTACTTGGCACCTCAAAGACCCCATGCTTCATTGGAGTGAGACAAGCTCTCTACTGCTAAACTTTGTTTTAGCAGAATTATACTGTCCCCTTACTCTTCATTAAATATTGAGTTAAGTGCTTTCCTTTCATGCCTGTTTCATCCTCGCCTAACCAGAACTTCAAGGAGCAAAATGTAAAAAAGCACTGTCCAAAAGACCCTGTTTCCCATACAGTTCTGCTGCAATACTAGCTATTAAGATATTAATCAATGATCCTGAAAAAAGCTTCAAATTGGCAAAACGAGTTAAGGCACTTTTGTTAGCATGACTATTCCTGTATAATAAGCATTTTCTCCACAAGAAAGATATTGCACTTCTATAATATCTTTTAATCAACTTTCTTATTTTTTTCCATGTAAAGAAAGATACTTAAAACCACACTTGGCCCATTCTGAGTTGCTTCTAGCCATAGGGTGTAATCCTGGATTTTGGTCAGGGGGTACAGGTGGTTGGTTGTTTTAGCCATGCTTGGTGGCACACCTGTAGGCCCAGCTACTCCCAAGGCTGAGCCGGGAGGATCACTTAAGCCCAGCAGTTTGAGGCTGCAGTGAGCATAATATTGTAAGAATGAATGCTCCCAGCCGGGCGCCTTGGCTCATGCCTGTAATCTCAGCACTTTGGGAGGCCAAGGCGGACGGATCATGAGGTCAGGAGTTCCAGACCAGCCTGGCTAACATGGTGAAACCCCATCTCTACTAAAAATTAAAAAAAAAAGTAGCCAGGCATGGTGGCTCACGCCTGTAATCCCAGCTACTTGGGAGGCTGAGGCAGGAGAATCACTTGAACCCAGGAGGCAGAGGTTGCAGTGAGCCAAGATCACACCACTGCACTCTAGCCTGGGTGACAGAGCAAGACTCCATCTTGGAAAAATAAATAAATAACTAAGATTACAAGAATATGTGATAAAATAATACCATTATCTTTTTCTTAAAAAGGTGATACCAGTAACAGTTGTGGTGAACAACACTTGTCTAAAATTAGGTGCTCAGTGTTCTAGAAATTTTATCGTATGTTATTTAATTGGAGTACAGAGCAAACGTTTTGAGCTTGGGGTTTTTGTTGCTTTTTTGCTTTTTTTTAAAATACATTTCTGATAACCTCAAATGCTGTTTTGTGAGCCAAATAATAGCAAATTTTTTTCACATGATTTATTTTTTCTTTTAACTTTTTAAAGAATCAGATGGGCGACTCAAATATCTCCAGCCCTGGGTTACAGCCAAGCACTCAGCTCTCCAATCTGGGAAGCACCGAGACTCTAGAAGAGACGCCCTCCGGGTCACAAGATAAGGTTTGTACAGCTAAAGCTCTAGCCTTGTCTTAAGTAACAAAGAGTAACATTCAATAAGGGTTCTAATGCAGTGCAAGTTCGATTTGTCACCTGTGTCAAGGTTCATATGTGCAGCAACATAATGACATCCTCCTGGGTTACAGATCCGAGTAACTGTCTTTCATCTGGATTTTGCGATAGCCTCCTATCTAGTTTCCCATCTTTTGCCCCCTGCTTGCTTCTTACCTATTCTTAACCCAACAGCCAGAGTAATCCTTGCAAAACATAAATTAGATTATGGCATTCCTCTGCTTAAAACTTTCCAGCAGTATTCCAGCTCACTCAAATAATATCCAGGAATATGACGTTGGCCCATGAGGCCCTGCCTTATCTGGCCTCTCTACCCCAGGCCTTATGTGTCAGTCTGCATTGCTCACCTGGCCCCAGGCCCATTGGCTTTCTTGCCTTTCCCCAAATGTGCCAGATATGTTCCTGCCTCGGGGCAGGCCTTTACACTTGTTATTCCCTTGGCCTGTAATACTTTCCTCCATGATAGGATTTGCTCCCTTTCCTCCTTCAAGTGTCATATGTCCCCCATAAGTCAGGCCTTCTCTGACACTATCCTATTTAAAATAACCCTTGGCCAGGCACAGTGGCTCACACCTATAATGCCAGCACTTTGGAAAAATACAAAAATTAGCTGGGTATGGTGGCCCGTGCCTGTAATCGCAGCTACTCAGGAGGCTGAGGCACCAGAATGGCTTAAACCCAGGAGGCAGAGATTGCAGTGAGCCGAGATTGCACCAGTGCACTCCAGTCTGGGAGACAGAGCAAAACTCTGTCTCAAGGAAGAAAAAAAAAAAAGTAACAACCCTTGGCCAGGCACAGTGGCTCAAGCCTGTTATCTCAGCACTTTGGAAGGCCAGGGCCATAGTGAGACCCACCCCTTCTCTAGAAAAAATTTTAAAATTAGCCAGACATAGTGTCATGCACCTGTGGTCCCAGCTAATTGGGAGGCTGAGGTAGGAGTCTTGCTTGAGCGCAGGAGGTTTGAGATTGCAGTGAACCATGATGACACCACTGCACTCCAGCCTGGGTAACAAAGCAAGGCCCTATCTCAAAAAGTTAATTTAATTTAATTTAAAAATAAAACAGCCGGGCACAGTACTTCTCACGCCTGTAATCCCAGCACTTCGGGAGGCCAAGGCATGCGGATCACCTGAGGTCAGGAGTTCGAGACCAGCCTGGCTGTCATGGCGAAATGCTGTCTCTACTAAAAAATACAAAATTAGCCGGGCGTAGTGGTAGGCACCAGTAATCCCAGCTATTCGGGAGACTGAGGCAGGAGACTCACTTGAACCCAGGAGGTGGAAGTTGCAGTGAGCTGTGATTGCGCCATTGCACTCCCGCCTGGGCGACAGAGCCAGACTCCGGCTCAAAAATAAATAAATAAAATAAAACAACCCTCCCTCACCTTCATCTTGTTGTACTTATTTTCTCAGTAAGGTTTCTAACCAGTTAACATGGTTTCTGTTTTTCTTCTTTTTTGTCTGTCTCCTGCCCACCAAAATATAAGCTCCATGTAAAGTAGTTTTGGTTTTTTATTTTGTTTTGGTTTTAAGCTGTCTCTTACAGGAAAGAAGGGCAGTTTTATGAGCCTTGTTCATGCTGTATCCTTAGCATGTAGCACTGTACATATTTGTAACTGATAGTCTGATAAAAGAACAGACATCAAGTAAAACCCTAGTTTTTTAAGTAGACTTTTTGTTTTGAGATAATTACAAATTTATATGCAGTTGTAAGAAATAATGCAGAGAAATCCTATGTACCCATTACCCATTTTCCCATTGATAACATTTTGCAAAATATAGTATGCTATCACAACCAGGATATTGACACAATCCACACATCTCATTCAGATTTCCTTTATTATTTGTGTGTATATTCAGTTCTGTACAATTTTATCTCATGTATAGCTTTGTATATCCACTACCACAGTCAAGATGCTAAATATTTTCATCACCACAATGATGTTTTATGTTGTCCTTTCATAAACACACTGACTTCCCTGTCATACCCTCTTCTGCCTCTGCCTCCCTGACCCCACCATCGTTTAGCCCTGGCAACTATTAATCTATTTTCCAGTTCTATAATGTCATTTTAAGAATATGATATAAATGGAATCTTATATATAACCTCTTGAGATTATCTTTCTTCACTCAGTGTAATTCCTGAACATTTCACTGAAGTTACATGTATCAAGTCTGTTCCCTTTTATTACTGAGAGTATTACGTGGTATAGAAGTACCAGAATTTGTTTAACTGTTTTGACCACTCACCACTAAATATTGAAGAATATTTAGATTGTTTTCAGTTTTGGGTTATTACAAATAAAGCTCCTATAAACATTTATGTACAGGTTTTTGTGTGAACATAAATTTTCATTTCTCTGGTATAAATGCCCAGGAATGCAAATGTCAGGTCATTTGATATTATGTGTTTTAGTTTAATAAGAAACTGCCTTGGGAGGCTGAGGCGGGTGGATCACCTGAGGTCAGGAGTTCAAGACCAGCCTGACCAACATGGTAAAACCCCATCTCTACTAAAACTACAAAAATTAGACGGGCATGGTAGTGGTAGCACCTGTTATCCCAGCTACTAAGTAGACTGAGGCATGAGAGTCGCTTCAACCCAGGAGGCAAAGATTGCAGTGAGCCAAGATCATGCCATTTCACTGTAGCCTGGGCAACAAGTAAAACTGCATCTCAAAAAAAAACCCACCAAACTGTTTTCTAGGAAGTCTGTACAATTTTACATTCACATCAGCAATGTGTCCATAATGTTTTTAGATATTTAGATGATAATTAATTTAAACCAAATTTTGTATTCTACCTTCCTGTGCCCCATTTTTACTGTATCTGGATTTAGGATCATCATCAGGAGTGTGCAGTGGGCTTTCTACTTCCCCTACTAAATCATGAGTCACTTTGCTTTCCTTTTGTGAATCATGAGGTTAAGGAATCTTTTACCACCTAACCCAGAGTTATTGTAAGACCCTAAGAAAGGAATGGACCAGAAAAAAATGCCTTAAGAATTGTAAGGTCAGGCACAGTGACTCACACTTGTAATCCTAGGACTTTGGGAAGTAGAGGCAGGTGGATTGCTTGAGGCCAGAAATTTGAGACCAACCTGGCCAACATGGTGAAACCCCGTCTCTACTAAAAATACAAAAATTAGACGAGTGTGGTGGCACATGCCTGTAATCACAGCTACTGAGGAGGCTGAGGCAGGAGAATTGCTTGAACCCGGGAGGCAGAGGTTGCAGTGAACCAAGATTGTGCCACTGCACTCCAGTGTGGGCGACAGAGCAAGACTCCATCTCGGGGGATGGGGAGCCTCCACTTTTTAGGTTATAGTGACAAAATTTTATGAAATACTGAGATCTGGATATTGTTGGAAGCTATGTGATTGACTAAAATTAGCTTAAATTTATAATCAGCCCCCACACACAGATACTACATTTGTTTGGTAACACTGCCATCTAGTGCTGAGGAGCAAGTACTCCTATCAGTCCTTAATAGTATTACATTCCATTTCAGTTGCGTAATTCACTTATTAAACTTTCCTTGGGACTGTTTCTCTAGTGTGTTTTGGTTTTGTTTGCTTCCTGTATTCAAGAATAATGTTTGCCTTCTAGTGTGCCCACTGCAGTGACCACTAGCTCCAAACAGAAATGTGAAATTCTCTAACATCAATTTTCTGTGGGATGAGGAATGAACTTGATGCTGTATATAAGAATTTTATCCTACACCATACATGCTGTTGCTCACTGAATCCCATTTCCCAAGCTGAATGGTCGGACTAACACTTGATCTATGTGAACTATGTGAAGTATTAAAAAACTCAGAATCCAGACTGTTTATTTGTTTTCCGGCTCACCAGAACCTCCACCTCCCAGGTTCAAGCGATTCTCACATCTCAGCCTCCCTAGTAGCTGGGATTACAGGCATGTACCATCATGCCTGGCTAATTTTGTATTTTTAGTACAGATGGGGTTTCTCCATGTTGATCATGCTGGTCTCAAACTCCTGACTTCAGGTGGTCCACCTGCCTCGGCCTCCCAAAGTGCTGGGATTACAGGCATGAGCCACCATACCCGGCTCAGAATCCAGACTTTAAGCATATTCAAGCATGAGGAAAGAATCACGTTTTACCTTTTCTGTGGATGCTAGAAGGTTAATTCATGAATAAATAAACACAGCTACTAGAGGAGGGCAACCAATTTTTCTTATCAGAAACAGAAAAGAAGCCGGGCGCTGTGGCTCACGCCTGTAATCCCAGCACGTTGGGAGGCCGAGGCGGGTGGATCACCTGAAGTCAGGAGTTCGAGACCAGCCTGACCAACATGGTGAAACCTTGTCTTTGGCCAAAAAAAAAAAAAGCAGAAAAGAATGCAGAGACAGTGAAGCTTCTGGGGATTTGTGTGACGAGGAATGTTCTGCTCACCCAGGATCCTATGACAAATTCAACCAGTTAGATACAGTGGTATGTCACTTAACAATGGGAATACGTTCTGAGAAATGTGTCGTTAGGCGATTTCATTCTCCGAACATCATAGAGTGTGCTTGTACTTTCATAAACCTAGATGGCATTGCCTACTAACACCTAGGCTCGATGGCATAGCCCGTGGCACCTAGGCTACAGACCTATACAGCACATTATTGTGCTGCGTATTACAGAATTTGTTGTCTATTTTGACTTGTGTTGAGTGGGTTTGAAATGTTGCCAAGGAGTTTTAAACAAACAGCTATGTCCTTGATGATTCTTTGCATCGGGAGTGACCAGGAGAATTATAGTAGCCTAGCCTTGGTTATCTTACCAGGCGTTTTGTTGTTGTTGTCTTGCATTATGCAGATATATTCCAGAATCATTTGATGAACTTTTGTTTGGTACTCCATGCTTGTTATTAAGACCACATGGTCAGCCAGGTGCGGTGGCTCACGCCTGTAATCCCAGTACTTTGGGAGGCCAAGGTATGCAGATTACCTAAGGTCAGAAGTTTGAGACCAGCCTGGACAATATGGTGAAACCCCGTCTCTACTAAAAATATAAAAATTAGTTGACCATAGCTGACCTGTAATCCCAGCTACTTGAGAGGCTGAAGCATGAGAATCGCTTGAACCTGGGAGGCAGAGGTTGCAGTGAGCTGAGATTGTGCCACTGCACTCCAGCCTGGCCGATAGGGCAAGACTCCATCTCAAAAAAACAACAAAAAAAAGATCACATGGTGTTTATGTGATTATAGTTTAAGCCAACTTCAATTTATTAAATGCTTTTTGGGCACCAGACATGATATTGAGAATTTAATTTTCACAACAGTGTTCTAAGATCATTGCCACAATGTCCACACTTTTCAGATAAGGAACTAGATTAGAAAGATTATGCTGGGCTCAATGGCTCACTACAAAAAATTTAAAAATAAACCAAGTACGGTAGCATGCACCTGTGGTCCCACCTACACGAAAGGATTGCTTCAGTCTGGGAGGTCCAGGCTGCAGTGAGCTCTGATCACACCACTATACTCCAGTCTTACTGACAGAGTGAGACCCTGTCTCAGAAAAACAGAAAGAAAAAGAAAGATTATGTAATTTTCCCAATTAACAGCTGGGGTATCTTTGATTTCAGACCCTAAACTCTACAGTTTTTTTTAGAAGTAAAAATATGAAGAAATCGAACCATATAAGATCTTTAGCATTTTTTTCTATCGACAGATACTGATGCTGCCTTATATTTGAAGTGAGATTCTAACATTAGTGGAATCTCTGTATTTAATATTTTCTCTTTCTTTTTTTTTTCTTTCTTTTTTTTTTTTTTTATAAAGACGGGGTTTCACCATGTTGGTCAGGCTGGTCTGAACTCCTGACCTCAGGTGATCCGCCCACCTTGGCCTCCAAAGTGCTTGGATTACAGGCGTGAGGAACCACGCCTGGCCTTATTTAATATTTTCTAAGGCAAAATGGTTTGATGTGAAGCTACAACTTTTTACAACTGTGGGAGGTTCTTGCCTCTTCCTCCGTAAGAGTTACTTTTTACTGACTGAATTTTTTCACACCTGCCTTGTCCCTCTTACTTAGCGGGTAATGCTGTCCTCATACCAAGGAGAGAAGACAGAATGGCACTTCCTTAGCTTCTGTCCTTCACATGCAAACTTGCCTGCATGCTCATTGCTGCTGGCCCTCTTTTTGTCTTGTTGTCTGACATGATCTCCTCCTAACACAAGATCTCTTGCACCTACCCCTTAAGCTCCCTCTCTCCTCATACTGACCTCCCCCTACTCCCCGAGAGAACTTTGGAAGAGAGCACTGTTGAGTGTCTGCTATGTACTGATTGGATCTGTGGTCCTGGGTGGCGGTGCCATTGCTCGGGTAGGCAAGTCCAGAAGCAAGAAAGGCACGGATTGGGGAATACATGAGAAAGAGAGCCCCTGCCTTGGCAAACTTGCTTTCCATGTTGTTAGGAGTGCTGACATTAAACACACACTTCCTGTGTGCTGGGTTCCATACATTTCAGCCTCCCACTAGCCCTCCCTACTTTATAGAGGCCTGAGACTCAGAGTGGACAGCACTTCTCAGGCCACACAGCTGGAAAGGAGCAGAGCCAGGCAGCAGCGGTCGACTCCAGGCCCTGAATCTGGGCATTTAATAGGACATCACAGCTCTGTCACTGCAGCCTCCTGAGGGGATGCCTTTGCTCCCTTGACTTGTATTACCATTTTTGTGTTTTAACAACACAAAATAACATTACCATTTTGTGTTCTGAGTCAGTACCTCCATGTTCTGGATGTCCCACAGAGATCTCCAGACATGTTCACAACTAACTTGAGTGTCCCCCTCTCCCTCAACCTAGGAGCTTTTCCTGGGCTGCCTGACCAAGCAGTGGCACCACCACCCAATACCCAGATAACAGAGTGTCCTCTCGGCTCCATGCTCCTACCTGGCCAGCCACCAACTCCTTTTATTCCAACTCCAGTTCTCATCCTCTTCTCTGCCAGTATCTTAGACTCTCCTCAGTCTCACCCCTCTAATTTGTCCTTTATGTGGCCGACCAAGTGCACATCCTAAAATGAAAAGCTTGATGGCTCATTCTCTGAACATGTCCCCATTGCCCTGTGGATAAAGTCCAGATCCTCTAATGTGTCTCGGACACTCTGCAGTCTGTCCACTGCTTCTCTCTTTCCCCGTCACCTTCCTACCTAGCCTCTGACCCAGCTGTGCTGAAGCACGTGTGTCTGTCTCAGTGACTATGCTCCCAGCCAGCTGGCCTTATTCCTCCCTCCTCAGTCTTTTTCCCAGCGCCTTCCATCCTGCAGAGCCCTGCAGCTCTGCCCTTCAGGGGCCTTATCACCAGTTATCCTGGCCTCTTTTTTCACATCACAGTCACAGCACAATGCCTGGCACCTGATAAATTCAAGAATTTTTGTCAAATGGATGAAACAAACGTTTGCCTAGACAACACTGGGTTTGTTTTCCTGTAGAAATGTGATCGTACCATAGTCCTATCAATATTATACTAATATGTGGTGGACTTTGAGGCTTTACAGACTTTCTGAGGCCTTGAAAATCGTGTGTTTCAGTGAACTAATTTTTTCACTATAAACAGATCTGAACAACTAAGTAATTAACTCATTTTAGGAATAAAAATTTGAGGCTGCCTGTGTTTTCAAAGTGCTTAGGTATGTCTCCCACTAAAATGTAAGCTCTGTGAGAACTGTTGTTACTCCCTTGCTGCATCCCGTGGGCCTGGGTTAGAGCAGAACCTGACATCTTATTAGTTCTCAGGAAATAAAGGTTACTGACTATGGCAATACTGCTTAAAGGTACAGGAAAGCATGAATATTTTTCCTTTGAATGGTTGTAATGGTATCAGTAAGCCAACTTACTAAAATAAATATAAATTTTAAATTGTCAGGCTTAAATGCTTTGCTTTTTCTTAAGAATTCTGTGACTAGGGAATAAGGAGGGGGGAATGGCCCACTATTAAATGGTTCGATTTATTTTCTGATATTTGGGACCCAGTCTTTGAGGTCCAATGCCTAGCTTTTCATCAAGATCAGTGAAAGTAAACGTAGAATCGCCTCATCAGCGTTTGGTCCCTGTGTCTCCTCTAGTGTCATTTCCCTATGTGTGTTGCTGACATGAGGCAATTGGGCACAATTAGCTTTGCCAAGATAAGGAATGGTGAATTCTGATGCTGCTACCCAGAGACCCTAAAAATTTGAATTATATTACTAATGCAAATTTCCATCCACCACTCTGGGGATGCTAGATGAACCTGGGCCTTAATCCTTAGTACATCTTCATTTTTTTTTTCCATTCCTTATTTTTATACTCCATGCATCCTTGATTCTGTAAAATCTTTTGGTTTCTGGAGAAGAAGTTCGGTTATGCTGATATATGAGAGACCTCTTTTCACTGGGTGGTTTGATTTGTTTTTCAGTCTGCTTCATCTGGACACAGGCATCTGACAGTAGAAGAGTTATTTGGAACCTCTTTGCCAAAGGAACAGCCAGCAACTGTGGGTCTGGATTCAGAAGAAGTGGAGAGGTTGCCAGGAGATGCCTCCCAGAAGGAGCCCAGTTCATTTCTACCATTTCCCTTTGAGCAGTCAGGAGGAACCCCTCAAGCAGAAACCCTGGGTGTCCCTTCTGCCTACCACTCAGTCCAGCCTGAAATCACCACCCCGGTGCTAATCACTCCAGCCTCCATCACACAGTCCAATGAAAAGCATGCCCCAAGCTACACAATCCCGTTGAGCCCTGTTCTCAGTCCCACTCTGCCAGCTGAAGCTCCTACTACACAGGTTCCCCCCAGCTTACCTCGAAACAGCACCATGATGCAGGCAGTGAAGACCACGCCTAGACAGAGGTCTCCACTCCTTAACCAGCCCGTCCCTGAGCTAAGTCATGCCAGTCTGATTGCCAACCAGAGCCCCTTCAGGGCCCCATTGAACATGACAAACACAGCTGGCACATCCCTCCCAAGCGTTGATCTTCTCCAGAAACTCAGGTTGACCCCACAGCATGACCAAATACAGACACAACCACTTGGGAAAGGTGCAATGGTAGCCAGCTTTTCTCCAGTAGCTGGTCAGCTGGCCACACCTGAGAGCTTCATAGAGCCTCCCTCTAAGGCAGCAGCAGCCAGAGCAGCAGCCCCAGCCTCTCTGAGCAACATGGTGCTTGCTCCCCTTCAGGTAATGGCAGGAGGGTGGGGGTGGGTAGGGTGGGTAACTAATTGGATGGGATGAAACTACAAAGACCTTGGTTTTAAAGTATGTCGGTGGCTAGGAGACAGGTGAGGTAAGAAGCCCTATCATGAACAACCAAGTAACATATTTTCCTATCTGGATATGCATTTTAGCTGGGGTTATATGTTTTGCTTTTGTGCAACAGTTTCAGGAGTCCTCATTTGACTCATGACCAAATTATCCCAAAACTTAGCTCCCTTCCCAGCTCCCACTGTACTTTCCTAGAGTGCCTTCCTTGTGTCGAGTAACCTAGAGGTCCCATAAGAGCGTCCTAGACTTGGAGGTATGAGTTCAAATAGAGCTACTTTTTTCAACTGTCCACATTTACATCGCTTTATCAAGAAGTGTCATGCTGCTTGGATCTCTCATCTCTACAGACTCAGCAGCAAAAATATGCCCAGGCGGAAGGACAAACATCACGTGTTCTCACTTTATTTGAACTCATGGAGATAGAGAGTAGAAGGATGGTTACCAGAAGCTGGGAAGGGTGGTGGGAAGGTGGGAGGAGGTGGGGATGGTGGGGATGGTTAATGCATACAAAAAAAAAAAAAAAAAAGAAGAAAGAATAAGACCTAGTATTTAGTAACACAACAGGGTGACTAGTCAATAATAATTTAATTGTACATTTTGAAATAATGAAAAGAGTATAATTAGATTGTAACACAAAGAAAAAAATGCATGAGGGGATGGATACCCCATTTTCCATGATTATTATGCATTGCATGCCTTATATCAAAGCATTTCATATACTTCATAAGTATATATACCTATGTACCCACAAAAATTAAAAATTATGTATATTACTAGGCTGTCCCTGGCTCTTATAAAAGATACAAGTTTTAGGTTTTACTTTTACTTTTTTGAGACAGAGTCTCACTCTGTCACCCAGGCTGGAGTGCAGTGACACAATCTTGGCTCACTGCAACCTCTGCCTCCAGGGTTCAAGTGATTCTCCTGCCTCAGCCTCCTGAGTAGCTGAGATTACAGGCGTGAGCCACCGCTCCCAGCTCAGGTGTTTCTTTAAAGATACCAGAAAGGCTCTGCACACTCCTTCCGTCAGGAGCTCAAGAGGAGAGAGGCTGTCCCACAGCTCTCTTGGCTGCATAGTTACAAGTTCCTGTCAGCCTCTTCCCTTGGGAATCTAGGAACTAGTTAACATCTGAACCATTTTCTGTTACTAACCTCAATTTTCCACTAGAAAAGTCTTCTTCAATTAAGACTAGGAAGTCTTCTTAATTGAAACTTCTTAGGCCGGGTGCAGTGGCTCACGCCTATAATCCCCCAGCACTGTGGGAGGCCGAGGTAGGTGGATCACCTGAGGTCGAGAGTTCGAGACCAACCTGACCAACATGGAGAAACCCCATCTCTACTAAAAATACAAAAATTGGCTGGGCATGGTGGCGGCGCATACCTGTAATCTTAGCCACTCAGGAGGCTGAGGCAGGAGAATTGCTTCAACCCAGGAGGCAGAGTTTGCAGTGAGCTGAGATTGCACCATTGCACTCCAGCTGGAGCAACAAGAGCAGGACTTCATCACAAAAAATAAAAATACAAAAGAAACTTCTTATATCTATCTTTTCTTCTTAAACATTTCAGTCTATGCAGCAGAACCAGGATCCTGAAGTATTTGTCCAGCCTAAGGTGTTATCCAGTGCCATCTCGGTAAGGATTTTCTTTTTCTTTTTTTTTCTTTTTCTTTTTTGTTTTTTAAGACTAGTCAGGTCCATAGTGAGAAGAAAGAGTAGAACAAGGAGTTTGATCTGTAACTGACTGAACAATCAGGACTCCTTGTTTCTGAAGAGCACATTATATATTTTTAAGTTCTTCTGCTGGATGTGAAATAAAAGGTTGTCAGCTTAGTGAAAAGAGTTAGCTGTGGAGCCCAGCCCATCTTAGATGCCTCTCCTAGGCCAAGCCTTCTCCCACCCCCGTCCTGGTGGAGTTCATTGCTGTGGCCTCTGTGGATCTCGAGGTATCTGCATGGATGTCTTCCCTGACTGTGTGTAGAGGGCAGGGTGCCCCCTTACTCAGTATTTGTGAATGGGTGACTGCTAAGAGTGTGGTAGCCTGGCTTCTCCAAATAGGACTTCCTGGAAGAGCTGTGATGTCCCAGGTGGCAGAGCCACTATCCTGGTACAGTCCTCTCATTTCCCATTGCTCTGAGAATAAAGCCTCCCGGGCCTGTGTCTTCTGTCCCATTTGTCCTCCCTTGCCTCATTGTTTGTTGTTCATACTCTCTATCACCCACTAACCTTGCCTTGCACACAGGTTTTTTTTTAGTTCCTTAAAGTCATTCTTGTTTTCCTTTGAGCCTTTGTACCTCTCCTTGAGTCTTGGAATTTAAAATCGTGCCAGCTTCTTACTGGTCTTATAAACACGACTCTCCTGTGTGTCTTGTCCGTCTGCATGGTGATCTGTCTGCAGGAGCTCTCAGCCTGCTTTTGCACCAAAAATAAATAAATAAAAGGTCAATAATAGCTCAGACGCCAAAAACCACACCCTTGAAACTGTGGCCAGCTCTGTACTCTGTAAATGAGGAGGTGGCGTATAAGAGAAAGAATTGTAGATCTCTGTTGATTATATCAAATTTGAGAATTACTGAAAATACTGATTATTACTGGTTTAATATATTCAGATAATTAGCTGGAATTACCCTAGAAGCACATCTAAATGGAGGAGAGAGGTAGATGTTAGCTTTATTTTTAAGAAATTTTCTCATTGATACCTATAACGGTATTAAAAATAGATTAAACATAACTGGATTTTGTTTTTTGTTTTTTTTGAAACCGAGTCTTGCTCTGTCGCCCAGGCTGGAGTGCAATGGTGCTATCTCAGCTCACTGCAACCTCCACTTCCTGGGTTCAAGCAATTCTCCTGCCTCAGCCTCCCAAGTAGCTGGAATTACAGGCACCCATCACCACGCTCAGCTAAGTTTTTATCTTTTTAGTAGAGACGGGGTTTCACCATGTTGGCCAAGCTGGTCTCACTCGAATTCCTGACCTCAAGTGATCCGCCCACTTTGGCCTCCCAAAGTGCTAGGATTACAGGTGTGAGCCACTGTTCCCTGCCATAACTGGATTTTTAACTTCTTTTTTATTGTAGTATGATTTACATACACTAAAATAAAGAGGCCAGGTGTGGTAACTCACACCCGTAATCCCAGCACTTTGGGAGGCCAAGGTGGGAGGATTGCTTAAGCCCAGGAGTTCAAGATCAGCCTGGGTTATGTAATGAGACCTTGTTGCTATTAAAAAAAAAACAACAAAAAACAAAAATGAGGCAGGAGGATTGCTTAAGCCCAGGAAGTTGAAGCTGCAGTGAGTGGTGACCACACTACTGCACTCCCACATGGGTGGCAGAAGGAGAACCTGCCGAAAAAAAAAAAAAAAATGCAGATTTCTGTGGTTGGACATGGCTTCCCATAATGATTCTAGGACTTTCTTATATAAATGGGCTCATCATCCTTTAGCTAATGGAAGTTTATAACCAGATGTCAAATGGTCAAATACTCCCACTGAATGTTTATCTGAACCCAAAATAGTCTGTCTCTGTGCTCCAGTCTTCTGCTGCTTATACATGTTTCCACATGGTCCCTATTCTGGGCCTGGCCACTGGCTCCTGCACTTTGGTACAAAATGACCATTGTTCCTCTCCAGGTTGCAGGCGCCCCACTGGTTACTGCAACGACCACTGCAGTGTCTTCAGTCCTGCTAGCCCCAAGTGTTTTCCAGCAGACAGTTACAAGGTCTTCAGACCTGGAGAGGAAAGCAAGCTCCCCTTCTCCTCTAACTGTTGGAACGCCAGAAAATCAGAGAAAGCCTTCCATTATTCTCAGCAAGTCTCAGCTCCAGGATACATTAATACACCTAATAAAGGTATGTAGGATACCAGTTTTATCTTTGATTCTTCATTATTTAATGAAAGAAATTTTTTAAATTCCTGCTACAGAATCAGCTCATAAAGTAAATTCAAAAGACTAGCAGGAGGTCGGGCAAAGTGGCTCACACCTGTAATCCCAGCACTTTGGGAGGCCGAGGTGGGCCAAAATCAAAAAAAGACTAGCTGGGAGTCATGTTTCTCTTTTTCTGAGCATACAGTCCTGGTGGAGAAATACCTCAGCGAACTCAAAATACTGATCATGATTGTCTCTGGATGGCGGGATTATCAGTCATACAAATCATTTATAAAAGTTTTTTCCTAAGCTGTTACCAAGGAAGTGAAATCTGATGAGATAGAAGTGACATTCATATTCTTTACCGTCTCTTCTAGAATGATTCCAGCTTCCTCAGTACACTTCATGAAGTCTACTTGCAGGTGCTGACCAAGAACAAAGACAACCACAACCTATGACTGGAGCAGAATGCGTCTAAAGGCAGAGCACCAACCTCAGAGGCAAATAGGCTTCATCATGGAAACTTCTGAGCGGAACATTGAGTTTGAGAATCCTGAAATTGAGCCTATGAGAAAGAGACTCATTTCTTAAGAATGTTTTCCAACTGACATTCTCAGTGATAATGGAGGTTTCACTGTGAAGCATCACCAGCAGACCTTTGTTTTGACAAAAAAAAAAATCATTGTGTTAAGTTATGTGGGTGTTTTCATCAGTTAGGAGCAAGGCTGTGGAATAAGGAGTCTGATTCTCGCTTTCTCTTCCAAGGACTTACAGAGGAGTAGTCACCAGCCTCACAGCAGAAGTTCAGCCTGGCCAGCACCCCTTCTCCCAACCTACCCCATAGAGATGGGCATCGGGCTGACAGTCAAGTTCTGAACAGAGTAGAAGGCAGCTCTGCAAAGTAGCTTCAAGTTTTTAGGACCAGAATTTAAGTCGGCAAATTAGGAATTATTTGCTCAAGTGAAGTATATTTTATGTGAATGCCCCATTTGGGCCTTAAAAGTTGTGAAATTTCTTAATAGTGTTTTGTTTTTAAGTGCCCCAGTCCTGCCACACAGCAGGCTCCCAGTGCAGCATTACCATTTGAATAGGGCACTGTCAGGCTCTGGTGGTGTGGACGCAGGCATGTCACACCTTTGAAGGAGAGGCTGGGGCTGGGAGTGCCCACGTCCTATCAAATCTTCATTTTAAGTTAAGCTCTCCAGTGGTTGTGAAAACGTTAAGTTTGTGTGTGAAGCACAGCCTTATTTTCCTTTTCTGTCACTGTTGGTTGTTTTCCTTAACACTTTGACAAAAGGACCAGTGGACCAGTCTGACGATGGCATTCTGGTTCCTTTCCTTGAGTGTACTGAGAATAGTTTTAAAGCTATGCAGAAAAGGGAGCTGTTACTCACACTGCCCTTATTTTGTTGTAGAATTATGGAGTTAAAAGAAAATGTGATTCCGAACTCTACCAATGTATTCCTAGGCTGTGAGTACTTTCCCAGCCCAAGGTGTGAAAATATGTAAAGATGCTTTGTTATGCTGCTATTGATCTGCCATGATTTCTATTTATGCTTTTATGGCATGTAATGGTGTTTAGTAAGATTTTAATGTAGATTTTGATTTATTTCAGCAATAGTAATTTTAAGATATTCTTTGAATGAAAATGTCTTCGTTTCTATGATACAGGTCATTTTGTAGTATTTAACCAATTAAGATGCACTGCTTACTTTTCTGAGCACTATTTAATGATGGGGTAAAAACCCAATTGGCTCAACCAGCTAGCATAAGGATTAGCTGTGAATAATGCTGACAGATATGATGGTTCCTTGGGAACAATCATTTAAGCTTTAATGGTAACTCAATCATAAGTCCATAGATTATTTTTTTCTAGCTGAAATTTTAGAAAATTACTTGTGAATTACATACTTGTTTTAGTTTGGTCTTAGTTTTTAGCATAAAGAATGATTGGCTTTTGTTGATCTAAACATGCTTCCTGGACAGGGTTTCTGCTTCTCATTTTAGTGTCTTCTATCACTGTCTACCTAATCATGTGTGAAGTGTGCAGAATTCAGGGAAGCTTATAAGTTTTCATGCTCAATTATGAATAGTTTGTTTTCACAGATAGTGTGTAAATTAAGCAACCAAAAATGAATTGCTTATGCGTCATCTGGGAACGAGAAAGTTACAGTAGGATACAGAGTGTTGCTGACACCAGGAGATGGTGTAAAGTGGACGCACCAAGAGGCGCGATCGCACCCAAGTGTGGTCTCAGTGTTCTTTGGTGAACAGACGAATCAAGGGATTCTTGAATTGAAATTATGCTTTTAAGTGTGTAATATGAGAGAGTTAAGAGAGAATATCCTAAAGAGAGTCTGTAATCATATTAATTTTCACCTTTAATGCTAGGAATGGATATGATAGACAGTAAAGAGAATCTATGATAAGGCTTCCTTAGTATGAAAGTCAACTTAAGTGCCCAAGTCATGGAGACTTGAAAAGGGTAAACCTGTTTCACCTCCCAAATTTATATATTCAAAGCATTTACTTAAAATTCAGAAGCCAGAAGTTCATGTCATGATTACCAGGAAGTTCAGGCCAGAATTAATCCCCAGAGAAGCCAGGCCAAGCCTGGATAATTGCAGTTGGATGACCCTGGCCGGAAAGTCACAGTTCAGTTGCCTTATTCCTAGTTCAGGCTTACTATCTAGAACCTCATGCTAGCTTAGGTGGCATGTTTACGTTGCTGCAGTGTCTTTACTGGAACCTTAGTTGAATCAAAATGGACACCGAGATGGAGATTCTTCTGGCTAGATTTCGCAGAACCCCAGGAGACCTGCATTTAGACCCCTGTCCGTTTGTGTGCCCACCCCCAGGGTCTAGGTGTAGGCTCCAAGAGGAGCAGCCTGGAGCCTGGAGGAAAGGTGTGTCTGGGGTGCCTCTGAGGGGGTGGTGCTGCTCTTGGTTTTGTTGTAGTTAATGTGATGTCTTTGGACTCTCACACCTCCCAGACAGCCTTGTTCCTTTAAGGCAGAAGCTCCTCTTCTTTTTGTACCTCCTGGGATTCATGAGGTGTGAGATTTGGCCTGCTTGACTTTGAACTCAAGTTTTTCAAGTGACTCTCAAGTGTTGGGAGAAGCATTTCATGCTGTCCACCTGTAGTATGTCCAGAGCTCACCTTTGAAGGCTTAGATGTAGCCATCACAGAGAGTGGTATTTTATTAAGAACCCAAGTTCCAGCCTGACCAACATGGTAAAACCCCTTCTCTACTAAAAATACAAAAAGTAGCTGGGCATGGTGGTGCGCCTGTAATCCCAGCTATTTAGGAGGCTGAGGCAGGAGAATCGCTTGAACCCGGGAGGCGGAGGTTGCAGTGAGCTGAGATTGCACCACTGCACTCCAGCCTGGGCAACAGAGTGAGACGCCTTATCCAAAAAAAAAAAAAAGCCCAAGTCAAGCTGCCCCCTCTCTACAGGGGGATACACAGGCTTAGTTTAGAATATGTCTGACCAGAATTTGCATGTCAAGCATTTATTCTTTTCCTGGCCTATTTTTTCTTGTAGAAATTATATAAACCCATCAAATCCACTACTAGGTAAATTTTTAAACCGCGCAGCTTTATTACTCTCCTCCCCCAAAGAATGTAGTTTGAAATTTTCTCATTTCGGTAGTAGAGGCCCTAACTGCCATTGTATTACTAATAATGCAACATGAAAATGAAGGTGCCTAACTGCTCAAAAAACAAAATCAGCCATCATACTGTAACTCTGAGAGGAATGAGAGGTGGCACAGGCACGAGTGGGCTCGGCCCGTGTGAGTGAGGAGAACTGAGGTATCACAGGGCGTGCGTCCTGCGTCCTGGCTGCACATTTGCTGCGGAGCACGTGTTTCTTTCTTGCCTCCCTTCGGTTTTCTTCAGTTGTGTTCAGTGTACCTTCTGGAACCATAGTGCCCTGTGTTTTCAAGTGTCTGAAATGTTAAGATCTGAGCAATGTTCAAGCAGCTTCCACCAGGCTTTTTTACAGCTGTGCTTGAGAACATTTCCCAGTGGACCAGGGCCTCGAGGAGCCCGTTTTTCAGCAAGTTCAGCAGATGTGTGCAATGTTTTCCCTCAGTTTTGCATTTGACATCTTCAATTAGAATGCTAAGATGCAATATCATTCACTTCAAAGTATATGTGTTCTAAATGGTTTTTTATTCTGTATTACTGCTTTGGCCATGTGGCTCTCATGACTTTCATTGTACCAGATTCTCAGCTCCCTGAAACGTGGGGACGAGAAGCTCTGGAATTACAGCAAGGTTTTTGTTTCATGAGCGCAATACGGTATCATTAACATTTTTAATGGTATGGATTTTATACCATCTGTGTATGTTTGCAAATATTAAGTTATTACATGTTTTAAAATGAGCGTTTTTCATCCTAAATTTTATATGTTTGCAAATATATTTTTTTAATAAAATTTCAAAACCAAGTTTTAGCACCTACTAAAATTTAATTGTGTTTTTATTTAATTTGTAAAAATAGGGACTTTTGAGTGAGTTGCTGCACTTTGGCAGAGCGCCATACTGGAGATGGGATGAGGCGAAAAAACAAAATTGACAAAACCGTTAACAGATCTTTTGTAGTTCATAAGTGTGACCATTAGGTGTTCACACACACACACATACACACGAGATGTGGCATCCTAAAACATTACAATGTTGGGACATTGCCTGTCTGACACACAAAAAAGAAAGAAACTGTTATCTTGGGAGGCCAAGGCAGGTGGATCACCTGAGGTCAGGAGTTCAAGACCAGTCTAACCAACATGGAGAAACCCCATGTCTTCTAAAAATACAAAATTAGCTGGGCGTGGTGGCACATGCCTGTAATGCCAGCTACTTGGGAGGCTGAGGCAGGAGAATTGCTTAAACTCAGGAGGCGGAGGTTGCGGTGAGCTGAGATTGCACCACTGCACTCCAGCCTGGGCAACAAGAACAAAACGGTGCCTCAAAAAAAAAAAAAAAAAAACTCTTATCTACCTGTTTCCAGCCTGTATAGTCAGGGTTCTCCAGAGAAACAGACCTGATAGAAGATAGAGTTATGTCCACATATTTCAGTCAACAACGGACCACGTATACAGCAGTGGCCCCATAGAGTTACCACCCTATATTTACCCTATCTTTTCTATGTTTAGATACACATATCCTTGTGTTATAGTTGCCTACACTATTCAGTACGGTGTACAGGTTTGCAGCCTAGGAGCAGTAGGCTGTACCATGCATGTAGCTTAGGTGTGTAGTATGCTACGCCATCTAGGTTTCAGTTACCCACAGTCAACCTAGGTCTGAAAATATTAAATACAAAATTCCAGAAATAACCATTTTAAGTTTGATGCCATTCTGAGCATGATGAGATCATTCGCCATCCCACCTGGGCTGTGAATCATCCTTTGCCCAGCGAATCCGCCCACCAGTTAATCACTTATTAGCCATCTCAGGTATCAGACTAACTGTCGGGGTGTTGCAGTGCTTGTGTTCAAGAAACCCTCGTTTAGCAATGGCCCCAAAGCACAAGAGTAGTGATACGGCAAGTCGGGTGTGACCGAGAGAGGCCATAAAGTGCTGCTTTTAAATGAAAAGTGAAAGTTCCCAACCTTTAGGGAAAGAAAAGTCACATCTGGCTGGTCGTGGTGGCTCACATTTGTAATCCCAGCACTTTGGAAGGCCAAGGCAAGCAGATCACCTGAGGTCGGGAGTTCAAGACCAGCCTGACCAACATGGTGAAACCCCGTCTTTTTAAAAAATAAAAATAAAAGAACTGCTGTAGATTATTTTCCTGATCTTCATAATAACCCATGTTGGGAGTAGGTCATTGAAGCTGAGAGTGATGGAGGATGTGCCAAAGGCTGCATATTAAGCAGAGGTGGGTGAAGAACCGGAACGAAGCAGCCTGGAGAGGTGCTCTAGAATTCCTTTCTGGTTTTGTTTTTCGGTTTTTTTGTTTTTTGAGAGGGAGTCTCACTCTGTCACCTAGGCTGGAGTGCAGTGGCATGATCTTGGCTCACTGCAACCTCCGTCTCCTGGGTTCAAGCAATTCTCCTGCCTCAGCCTCCCAAGTAGCTGGGATTACAAGTACATGCTACCATCCCCGGGTTTTTTTTTTTTTTTTTTTAGCAGAGACAGAGTTTCATCATGTGGACCAGACTGGTCTCAAACTCCTGATCTCAGGTCATCCACCCGCCTCAGTCTCCCAAAGTGCTGGGATTCCAGGTGTGAGCCACCACGCCCAGCCAGAATTCCTTTCTTGACTCCATTGACTAAATGATAAATTATCCTTGAGGCTTTTCATAGTATCTGAGGTCATTCATGTTACTGCTGTTTATTAAAAGCTTTTCACTATCAAGTCCTAGGAAGCCAGGTGAGCAATTTCATTGGAATTTTGTGAACCACTGAAGTCAATAAGCAATGAATAAGAGCTGTAGAGTTTCCTCTTTAAATGAAACAGACGTGTTTGAGATTTCTTGGTTGTCTCTAAAGACATTTTCTCTCACTGTTTATGGGTCCTGGTTCATAGATTAGGTATTGCTAAAATCTGATCTTTGAACAAGAAGTGTATGAATAACAGCTTGCTGAGCCTTCTGAAAAGTAATGTTTGTCTCAGAGTTGTAGGAACCAGTCTCTCCCACCGGAGGAGAAGCAGGAAGCCGTGCAGCCAGGCTGTCGACGTGCAGGAAGCCCACCATCAGATAAAGGCAGAAGGGAGCAAGAGCAAGAAATATCCAGTCACAGCCTGGTGTGGTGGCTCACGCCTGCAATCCCAGCGCCTTGGGAGGCCAAGGCGGGTGAATCACCTGAGGTCAGGAGTTTGCAACCAGCCTGGCCAACATGGTGAAACCCTGTCTCTACTAAAAATACAAAAATTAGCTGGGCTCGGTGGTGTGTGCCTATAATCACAGCTACTTGGGAGGCTGAGGCAGGAGAATTGCTTGAGCCCAGGAGGCAGAGGTTGCATTGAGCCGAGATTGCACTCCAGCCTGGTCAACAGTGCGGGACTCTATCTAAAAAAAAAAAAGAAAGAAAAAGAAATATCCAGTCACAGAATCAAACCAACCTTGAAGCTCACCCTCTGCTTCCATGTTTGACACAGTATGAACTGGCTACCTGTTACATGTAACATGAAGAGTCCTAAGAGCTTTCTAAAGGGCTTAGATCAATTCAAGATTCTAAACCTCTTAGAGTTTGCTGAATGGAGTTTTAGGTAAGAAGACAGCTGCCACACTCACACAGAGGTATAGGGAACCCATGGTGAGCCTATGCCATGGGGCTCCCAGCCCACGTGAGCCTTATGCACCTTGAATGTCTCTTCAGTTCACCAGGCTACATTAGCCAAAAGTCAAGACAGCTAGGCTGGACACAGGTGGCTCACACCTGTCATCCCAGCTCTTTGGGAGGCCAAGGTGAGAGGATCATTTGAGCCCAGGGGTTCAAGATCGGCCTGGGCAATATTACAACATCCCCGCTCTTTACAAAAAATAAATTTAAAAATTAGCTGGGTGTGGGTGGTATGTGCCTGTGGTCTCACCTACTCTAGACACCAAGGTGGGAGGATCAAGGCTCCACTGAGCTGTGATCATGCCACTGCACTCCAGCCTGGGCAACAGAGCAAGCCTCTATCTCTAAAAAATAAAATAAGATAAAGTAAATAAATTAAATGACTGCTAATAAGAGATTTCTTATAACTGGCAGAAATTGAACGGCTTGGGGAGAGGTGACACAACGTCAATGTGCCAGCCAAAATTTTGTCTTTTATTTTTTTTTTTTTTTTAAGGTTTTGGCCGCAATATCAGCTAGTCAGGAGCAGTGGCCAGAACACAACATGTTCAACCAACATTTATTTCAGATGAGTTTAAGTTTCAAGTGCAATTCCACAAGGAATCATAAGGGTACGTTTGTCATGTTTGTCCCCTCCAAATCTCATGTTGAAATGTGATCCTGATGCTGGAGGTGGGTGCCAGTGGGAGGTGCTTGGACCATGGGAGTGGATCCCTCATGAATGGCTTCCTGCCTTTCCCATGGCAGTGAGTGAGTCCTCACTGTTCGTTCCCAGGAGAAGTGATTGGTTTTTGGTTTGGTTTTATTGTTTTGTCTTTGGATATATATATATTTTTTTGCCTGTTTATTTGTTTGCTTTGAAATTGAGGCTCGGTCTGTCACCCAGGCTGGAGTGCAATGGCGCCATCTCAGCTCACGGCAACCTCTGCCTCCTGAGTTGAGGTTGGCCATGCTGGTTTTGAACTTCTGGCCTCAAGCCATCCACCAGCCTTGGCCTCCCACTGCTGGGATTACAGTGTCAGCCACTGCACCTGGCCAAGAACTGATTGTTAAAAGGAGCCTGGCACCTCCTCTCCTCTCTCTTGCCTCCCCTCACCCTATCTGCACGGGCCGCCAGCTCCCTTCTCCTTCCACCATGAGTGGAAGCTTCCTGAGGTCCTCACCAGAAGCAGAAGCTGGCTCCATGCTTCTTGCACAGCCTGCAGAACTGTGAGTCAAACAAACCCCTCTTGTGTATAAATTCCCCAGCCTCAGGTGTTCCTTTATAGGAACACAGTACATTCTCACTGATGGCTCCCCACCCCCATGAGAAGCAGAGCTTATTCTGAGTGTAGCCTCCAGAAAGGGCTGCAGTGCACACACCCATGCACCACACCACACACACACACACACACACACATAACACCGACTTCCTGTCACCCCGGGAAGGGACAGGGACATTGGTTGTAGCAGGACTGATGTCAGTCCTTTAGTCTGAAGGGGACCCAGACGGCCCTAGGCCCAGAATGTGGAGTCGGGAAGGTAGCCATGATCCACAGGGGCAGCTGTTTTCCTAGCAGGTCCCAGTTGCCCCAGAACGGTGGCTCTGGCCCAGCCTGAGCGCCAGGGAAGCTCTAGGAGGCACCCTCAGCAGGCTGCTCCCCATCTTCTGCAGTGTCTCTGAGTCAGCAGCAGATCTCTAGCTTCTGAAGTAGGTGCAAAGTCTGGGCCCCTATACAGTTTTGCTCCATAAGCCCCATTTTGCTGTTTCTCTGAAGGGTCCCTGCCCCTCAGAGTTTGCCCTTCCAGGCCAGGGGTCCTTCCCCAAATAGAGCTTTCTAGCATGCTCTCCCCATCTCACTGGCACTGAGAGGCTTCCCTAAACTTCTGTCTGATACTGGGAAGGGGACCCTAACCATGGTGTGCAGACCAGACCATCGCTCCCATTTAAAGTGGGTTCTGCACCAGAGGCCTCAACCCCACTGGGCGCCTCCACTCTTTTTAAAAAATAGTTTATAAATCCTCCTTTGCTATCTTGACCTGGAATTCATAGAGAATATCACTTATGGCCACGCATGGTGGCTCATGCCTGTAATCCCAGCACTTTGGGAGGCCGAGGTGGGTGGATCACTTGAGGTCAGGAGTTGGAGACCAGCCTGGCCAACGTGGTGAAACCCCATCTTTAAAAAAAAAAAGAGAGAGAGAGAGAATATCACTTATGAGGCTGGGCGCAGTGGCTCATGCCTGTAATCCAAGCACTTTGAAGGCCAAGGCGGGTGGATCACCTGAGGTCGGGAGTTCAAGACCAGCCTGACCAACCTGGTGAAACCCCGTCTTATAAAACAAACAAACAAACAAAAATAATAATAATAAATAAATAAATAAAAATAAATTTAAAAAAGAGAGAATATCACTTATGGCTACACACGCAATCTTTTTTTTTTTGTAAGAAGGATCTTTTGTAAGGAGGAGCTTCTAATCTTTTTCCTTTCATTTTCTTTTTCTTCAAGAAACAAAACAGTCAAGCAAGGTGGCTCGTGGCTGCAATCCTAGTACTTTGGAGGCTGAGAAGGGAGGATCACTTGAGCCCACTGCACTCCAGCCTGGGCAACAGAGCAAAGTAAAAATAAAAAGGCTTGGCCAGGTGTGGTGGCTCACTTTGGAGTGAGGAATCCCAGCACTTTGGGAGGCTGAAGCAGGTGGATCACTTGAAGTCAGGAGTTCGAGACCAGCCTGGCCAACATGGTGAAACCATGTCTCTACTAAAAATACAAAAATTCACCTGGCGTGGTGGCTGGTGACTGTAATCCCAGCTACTCGGGGGCTGAGTCAGGAGAATGCCTTGAACCTGGGAGGCAGAGGTTGCAGTGAGCTGAGATCATGCCACTGCCCTCCAGCCTGGGCAACAGAGCAAGACTCTGTCTCAAATAAAAAAATAAATGAAATAAAATAATAAAATAAAAAGACTGAAGCAAAAACTTTTTAGAAGTAATTACAGATATTGGGCTGGGCGTGGTGGCTCATGCCTGTAATCCCAGCACTTTGGGAGGCCCAGCAGGCAGATCACAAGGTCAGGAGTTGGAAACCAGCCTGGCCAACATGGCGAAATCCCATTTCTACTAAAAATACAAAAATTAGCCAGGCGTTGCTGTGGGCTCTTGTAATTCCAGCTACTAGGAAGGCTGAGGCACAAGAATTGCATAAACCCAGGAGGCGGAGGTTGCAGTGAGCCAAGATCATGCCACTGTACTCCAGCCTGGGTGACAGAGCAAGACTCTGTCTCAAAAAAAAAAAAAGAATTTTGAAAGAATTTTTTGTACACACACAATTTTTAAATAATACTCTCTAATTGTTATATAAAGGATAAGTGTTAATAATAATGAAATGTTTCATATTAAATATGTATGGGGCACACCTGTAGTCCCAGCTACTCAAGAGGCTGAGCCAGGAGGATTGCTTGAGTCCAAAAGTTCAAATCCAGCCTGGGAAGCATAGCAACACTCTGTAAAAAGATTTCTTTAATATGTAAATGCATGGGCACAGATTCACAAACTCCCAAAATGCCCCATAGAGGACCTCTGGCCTTCCCTCTGGCACCTCTGCACACATCACTGAAAAGCATGCTACTCTTCCACATACCATCTGTGCAGGAGCCGGCCATGGTGGCTTATGCCTGTAATCCTTTGGGAGGCCAACACAGGAGGACAGCTTTAGCCTAGGAGTTTGAGAACAGCCTGGGCAACATGGTGAAATCCCACCTCTACAGAAAATACAAAAATTTGGCAGACATGGTGGTGTGTGCCTTTAGTCCCAGCTACTCGGGAAGCTGAGGTTGGAGGGTTACCTGAGCCCAGGGAGGGTTGAGGCTGCAGTGAGCTGTGATAGCACCACTGCACTCTAGCCTCGGTGACAGTGTGAGACCCTATCTCAAAAAAAAAATAAACTAAAATTGGCCGGGCACGGTGGCTCACACCTGTAATCCCAGCACTTTAGGAGGCCAAGGTGGGAGGATAGGTCAGGAGTTCGAGGCCAGCCTGACCAACATACTGAAACCCCCATCTCTACTAAAAATACAAAATTAGCCATGCGTGGTAGCACATGCCTGTAATCCCAGCTACTTGGGAGGCTGAGGCAGGAGAACTGCTTGAACCCGGGAGGCAGAGGTTGCAGTGAGCCAAGATCGCACCATTACTCTCCAGCCTGGGCAACAAGAGTGAAACCCAGTCTCAAAAAAAAAAAAAAAAACAAAAAACTGCACAGGGCCCAGCACACCGGGGAGTCAGCCTCCCCACACCCCACAGTCACCCCCCAGCCCAGGCTCCCAGCACTCACTGCCCTGGCTCACATGGGTTCCTGCTCAAAAGGAGACTAAAGAGCTGTTTGCACTCTAGCCCGAGAGAGTGAGGTTATTAATTAATGCTAGCTGGGCTTGCAAAGCTTGGCTCAGCACCTTTGATCACCCAGCATCCTCCGAGGCAGTATCTCAGGGAGAAGGGGAGAGAAAGGCGGGTGGGCAGGTGGGAGGAAAGAGACACACACAGAGGCTATTTGTTAGTCCCTCATCTGACCTTGTGGTTGGGAGTAGCAGCCGTCTGTGCAGGTGCTATGCTTGACACCACTCACGGACCATGCACTCCAAGGGGGCTACGGCTGCTGGCTCCCCTTTGCAACCGAATGTGAGGCATAGTAGAGGCTCATGTCACTGTGGAATAGAATGCATACACCCTCATGACCACCCGGGAGACACATTGTTACCTCATTTTTTCAGACAAGGAAGCCACAATTGAATAATTTGCCTCAATCAGTCCAGGTTTACCCAGCTAGAGAGCAGCCCATGCAAGAGTTGAGCTGGGCCACGCACAAGGGCTCGTGCCTGTAATCCCAGCACTGTGGGAGGCCAAGGTGGGTGGAACACTTGAGCTCAGGAGTTCAAGACCAGCCTGGGCAACATGGCGAAACTTGTCTCTACCAAACACACACACACACACACACACACACACACACACACACAAAGCCAGATGTGAAGGCATGCACTTGTAGTCCCAGCTACTCAGGAGGCTGAGGCAGGAGAATCGCTTGAGCCCAGGAAGTCAAGAGTGCAGTGATCCATATTCACACACTCCAGTTTGGGTCAAAAAAAGAAAAAAGAGTTGGCCAGTCATGATGGCTCACACCTGTAATTCCAGCACTTTGGGGAGGCCAAGGTAGGTGAATCACCTGAGGCCAGGAGTTCGAGACCAGCCTGGCCAACATGACAAAACCCCATCTCTACTAAAAATACAAAAATTAGCTGGGCATGGTAGTGGGCGCCTGTGATACCAGCTACTTGGGAGGCTGATGCAGGAGAATCGCTTTAACCCCAGAGGCAGAGGTTGCAATGAGCTGAGATGGCACCATTGCACTCCAGCCTGAGTGGCAAAAGCAAAACTCCATCTCAAAAAAAAAAAAAAAAAAGAGTTTAACTGGACTTGTCTACACCACCTCCCTCTGGGTTTGCAGAACGTGGAAAAAAGTCTCTTGCTCCCTGGAGAATTCTGAAGAATATTTGGAAATGATGGTGGCATTGCTCTCCCTGACTGGGCAATTGTTGGGCTCAAGGGACTACTTCATCTGCTGGGCCCAATTACCCCTCACAGGCGTAGCTCTGGAGGGCTCTCTGCGCAAGGCCAGAGGAGGGCAAGGGAGGCTCAGAGGCATCCTGCCAGGACACAGGCCAAGAGGGGAAACCAAGGCCCAGGACAGGAGACAGGTGTACACCCACCCAGACCTCCTGTCCCTTCCACAGCCACTGCTCTTTTGCAATTCAGTGATTTCACATTTGAATTGAATGTATTACCAGCCGGACACAGTGGCTTATGCCTATAATACCAGCACTTTGGGAGGCCGAGATGGATGGATCACTTGAGGCCAGGAGTTTGAGACCAGCCTGGCCAACATGGCAAAACCTCATCTCTACAGAAATACAATTAAATTAAATTAACATAAAAATAATACATATTGAAATGAATATATTGCCTCGGTCGCCACTTGACACAGGCACAGTTTTATTGTGGGAAATTCATTTTTCTTTTTTTTTTTTTTTGAGACCAAGTTTCACTCGTTGCCCAGGCTAGAGTGCAATGGAGCAATCTTGGCTCCCTACAACCTCCGCCTCCCAAGTGCAAGCGATTCTCCTGTCTCAGCCTCCCAAGTAGCTGGGATTACAGGCCCACGATACCACTCCTGGCTAATTTTGGGGGGTTTTTTTGGTTTTTTTTTGAGACAGAGTCTCACTCTGTCACTGGGCTGAAGTGCAGTGGCACGATCTCAGCTCACTGCAACCTCCAGCTCCTGAGTTCAAGCGATTCTCCTGCCTCAGCCTCCTGAGTAGCTGGGATTTCAGGCACCTGCCACTCTGCTCAGCTAATTTTTTATATTTTTAGTAGAGATAGGGTTTCACCATGTTGGTCAGGCTGGTCTCAAACTTCTGACCTCGTGATTTACCTGCCTTGGCCTCCCAAAATGCTGGGATTACAAGCGGAAATCCAGCCTTTTTTTTTTTTTTTTTTTTTTGAGATAGAGTCTCACTCTGTCACCCAGGCTGGAGTACAGTGGCATGATCTTGGCTCATTGCAACATCCACCTCTTGGGTTCAAGCAATTCTCCTGCCTCAGCCTCCTGAGTAGCTGGGATTACAGGCATGCGCCACCATGCCCTGCTAATTTTTTGTATTTTAGTAGAGAAGGGATTTCACCATGCTGGCCAGGCTCTCCTCCAAGTCCTAATCTCATGATCTGCCCACCTCTGCCTCCCAAAGTGCTGGGATTACCTTTTTTTGTTTGCTTGCTTGTTTTTGAGATAGCATTTCGCTCTGTCACCCAAGCTGCAGTGCAATGGTGTGATCTTGGCTCACTGCAACCTCTGCCTCCCAGGTTCAAGCGATTCTCCTGCCTCAGCCTCACGAAGTAGCTGGGATTGTAGGTACCCGCTGCCACGCCCAGCTAAATTTTTTTGTATTTTTAGTTGAGATGGGGTTTCACCATGTTGGCCAGGCTGGTCTTGAACTTCTGACCTCAGGTGATCCACCCACCTCAGCCTCCCAAAGTGCTGGGATTACAGGCATGAGCCACTGTGCCCGGCCAGAAATTCTGTTATTTCAAAACTGGCTGTCCATGGTCACCCTACCTTGGAGTCTTCCCTGATCTACAAACTCAGCAGGCAATTCTTTGTACAAATCACAGGACAGTGTGGCATAAACACTTGCTGCTGGGGCATCCAGCACTGTGCCTGGCACACATGCCCTGGAAAATGAATTGATGAGTGAATCAGAGGATCAGTGATGGCAAAACACTTCCCTGCCCTGCTCAGGTGGCCAGCAGCAGCTCCACTTTTCTCTTTTGCACAGCAGCACAGAGTGAATGCTTTTTCAATGCCTGTCCAAGACACTAGAACAGGATGTCTGACTGGGTGCCCTTGCTAATTCTGGAGGCAAGGATGAGAAGAGAGTGCATAAAAGTCACGTGTTTGGGGGCCAAGGAACCCTGGCTTGGGACTTCACATATCTCCTCAGTCACCTTCTCAGGTGACCTTACAAGGGAGGCACCCTTGATGGTTTTGAGTTTTCCAAGAGGAGCTCACAGTGGTTAAGCAGCCCCTCTGTAAACCGCTCTTAGGAGCTTTTTAGCCCTATTCTAAGAAGCCAGTTTCACTCTCAGCTGTTCAACAACCAGCCCAGGAGAAAATCCACTTAATCTCCTCACGACACAAAATAAAAGCTTTAATCTTTGATACCTACCAGAACAAAATAGCTCCCTCCACCGCCCCAGCCTTGCTCAGGGAAACCCAGGAGGTACCAGAAAAGGGTATAAGGGGCTGGGCGTGGTGGCTCACGCCTGTAATCCCAGCACTTTTGAGAGGCCAAGGCGGGTGGATCACAAGGTCAGGAGATCAAGACTATCCTGGCCAACATGGTGAAACCCCATCTCTACTAAAAATACAAAAATTAGCTGGATGTGGTGGTGCATGCCCGTAGTCCCAGCTACTCAGGAGGCTGAGGCAGGAGAATCGCTTGAACCTGGGAGGCAGGGGTTGCAGTGAGCCTATGTTGCGCCACTACACTCCAGCCTGACGACAGAGTGAGACTCTGTCTCAAAAAAAAAAAAAAAAAAAAAAGAAGAAGAAGAAGAAAAGGGGACAAGGATGAAAATCTCTCCCTACTTCATCCTGAAGACTGAGCAGGAGGGGTCCCTACGGGCGTCCTGTCTGTCACCCGCACCACCCCTGCCCAGCCCTGCCTGTCTAGCGCCCCTGGGCAGGAGTTGACAGGAGCTGTAGGGCGTTGCTGGAAAGCAGCTCCCTGCTCCTCACACTGGGAGGTACCAAGGCCTGCGGCAAAGCCACGCAGGGCCTGACTGCACTACTCAGAAAGTGCAAGCTACAGTGACTCGGCATCTTTTCTTTATGCATGAGGAAAGCAGGCCTGGCAGGGCTTGGCTGGTCTCACACTGGCACTTCCCTCCGAGGAGTTCCAGGCCTCTCCAGCCCCTGGCCCTCTAGCGTGAGTCGGGGGGCCAACGATCCAGTCTGGCCCTGGGATTGGCCAAGGACAAGTAAGGTCATGTCTGCAGGGGCGGCCAGAAAAAAAGCCCTCTCTCCTGGAGGGACAGTGCTGGATGGAGGGAAAGCACAAGTGTTGTTTGTTGCAGTATAAAAGCAGAAGCACTGCAAACATCCAACCAAAGGGGGACAGCGGCTGACCTTCCTCTGTGCCAGTAGTAATCCCAGGGTAGAAAAGAATGTGGACTCACGTGGGGAAAGATGCACAGCCTGTGGAGCATTAACATCTGTATTTAAAATATTGATGGAGACTGGTGGATCGCCTGAGGCCAGGAGTTCAGACCAGCCTGGCCAACATGGCAAAAACCCCTTCTCTACTAAAAATACAAAAATTGGCTTCGGCGTCGGCGTCGCTCCCGCCCTATAGCTCTAGGCCGGCGTCTCCCCGCGAGCCGCGGGTCAAGTGCTGGCAGCTAAGGGTGCGCGAGGAGCCGCCGCCCGTTCGGCGTGGGCTCTGGCGTCGGGGTCGTTGTGTCGTGACAACCGCTCCGGCAGCCGTTTCCGAGGCAGCAGGTGTGGCCGCTTTAGCCCTGAGCGGACTCCGCGGCTGCCTGCGGGTCACTGCTAGTGCCGACCCTTCTCTTCGCCGATCCCAAGCCAAGCAGCGACCCTGAGCCAGCAGCCGAAGCGCCCGGCAATGGCGGCCTCGACGGCCTCGCACCGGCCCATCAAGGGGATCCTAAAGAACAAGACCTCTACGACTTCCTCTGTGGTGGTGTCGGCCGAACAGCCCCGCGGGAGTGTAGACGAGGAGCTGAGCAAAAAATCCCAGAAGTGGGATGAAATGAACATCTTGGCAACATATCATCCAGCAGACAAAGACTATGGTTTAATGAAAATAGATGAACCAAGCACTCCTTACCATAGTATGGTGGGTGATGATGAAGATGCATGTAGTGATACAGAGACCACTGAAGCCATGGCACCAGATGTCTTAGCCAAGAAATTAGCTGCTGCTGCAGGCTTGGAGCCTAAGTATCGGATTCAGGAACAAGAAAGCAGTGGAGACGAGGATAGTGACCTCTCACCTGAAGAACGAGAAAAAAAGCAACAATTTGAAATGAAAAGGAAGCTTCACTACAATGAAGGACTCAATATCAAACTAGCTAGACAATTAATTTCAAAAGACCTACATGATGATGATGAAGATGAAGAAATGTTAGAGACTGCAGATGGAGAAAGCATGAATAC